>APFE030475643.1:12628-40099 GCA_000404065.3 Pinus taeda | reverse complement strand
AGTTTTCAGTGGAGAACTTCTGGGAGATGATGTAATCAGCTGACCTTGTTCTTTAGGCAGTGAAGCAACACTTTTAGGGACTTAGGAGCCCTCAATTTATGGACATTTATGATTGGGTTTGAAGTGCCCAAAAATGTCTATAACAATAATGTGCATTGTTTTCTGATCCAAATCTCATCCGAGACCACCTGATGAAGTGCGTGGAGGGTTTGAAGTGGCATCATGGCTAAATTCATACCCAGTCCTTTGATTTTTCCAAGTTGGGCATTACCTTCCTTAGACTTTGCCTGCAATGTTCCTTCTGGAAAGGAAATGACTCTGAGGTCCAAAGTCCATTCTGGTTCCATGATGCTCATGCTCGCTTGTTGCAGGCTCGCTTGAACCCCGCTCGCTTGTCCATTGCTCACCTAAATTCTACCTATCTAAATCTGCAACTCACACAGATCCTTCTGGACACTCCCTAATGCATACATGTACTATTGCTTGAACTATTGCCACAGTTCCATTGTTGTATCTTTGACCTTGTCCCTGATCTCATCTAAGTCCCCTTCAGTGAGGACCATTGGATCTGTGTGCATTTGTTTGTCCAATTTTGCTTCTCCCTAGGTCTAGAATTTGTCTCCTTTTTGGCGCTTTGATAGTCTCAAAGGAGTGCTTTGTGCATCACCCTCGCCTCCTTCTTGCTCAGACTGTTCCTGTTCTTCAGTATGTTGGGAAGCTGATGCTTCAACTTCCACTGTGTCCACTTTTTTAGATGTGCTCTTTCTTAGTGCATTCTTTTTTAGCATGTTGTTTTCCAGTACACTCTTTTTCAATACACTCTATTTCAGCAGCTTCCTTAGCAGCAATGTCTTTCTTCTTTTGAGTGGCCCTCTCGCACGTTGATGGTTGCCCTACTTCCTTATTATTTTGCTCAATTGTTGTCTCGGCAGATGAGCTCTCTCCTCCTTTACAGGTTCCTACGCTAAGGTCTATGGGCTCCCTCCACTCTGATGGCCATAGTCCCAATATTTCCAGCACATCGCCCTCCACAACTAAGTATGGAAACTTGTGCCATATCTTCTTAGGGTCTTGCCTCATGAGGATAGATACATTATGAAATTTTGCCTTGAATTCTGCGAAGGCCCGCAACTACTTAAACAAGGTTGGAGACAATCTTGGCCTTTGACTTATGACTATGCAAAGGTCCATCTTGACCAATATCCAGAATAAATTTGATTATGTGATCCTCTCTGGATCCTTTGTTGCTCACAACGAAGCAAACTTCTCTGCTTTCGGTAATTGTTCATCCTGTAGAGGGAACTGACTATATCCTCTGGTAGTCACCATGCAAGTAGTACAATCAGCAACAGGAGCTAGGCATAATGAAATGCCTTGGTTTCCTCCTATGCTTCACAGTAGTTTTCTAAGAATTCCTTGAAAAGGTACTACGCCCAGTTGTACTGCACCCCCTTTGTGCACTATGTGGCCAATGAAATTACTAACTCCAAAACCTCATTCACGTGACATTTCTCATGATCTTCCCAACCAAAATCTAAGCAACAAACTACACCGCTTGGTCTGTAATTGAGCGAATGGAGTACCCACTTGACTTCTTGACTAACCCAAACTTAGTGTTCATCCTATTCACAAGCACCTTCTCTTTGCTCTTGCCTCCAAACTCTTTGGCTAGGTCTACCCCTTTATAGGGCAACTTCGTAATTTGATGGATCAACATATTTGTTATGGGGATGGGTTTGCCTATCCACAAGCACCCATCATGAACCAGCACAAGCAATTGATGCACATAGACAATATTGATAATTGATTGATGGAAGTTTGGCACACACAACATATGCAACAATCCAGGAAGCTCGACGCATTTTACCCATTTCATCGGTTTCAACCTTGTGACCCCAGTCTCTTCGTAGTAAATCTTGGTCATGTATTTATTGGTGGCCAAATGAGGAAATCTCTCATGGTCAACAAGATCCCAATCCTCCAGCTTTAACATCGGGATACGTGTTAAAAGTGCACCTTCAAAAACTACTTCTTCCAGTAACAGTGGCATAGAGACCATGAATTTGCCCGAATTCGGGTCCTTGGTTACCTTCTCTTTCCATTTCTATGGAGGGATATACACCGGGAGCCTCGTGATAGACTAGTCCTCATCCGCATCTAATTCCTCAACTCCATCGCGGAGTTATTCTACTTCCAAATCCACAGGTTCGTCTGGTTGCTTTGCCTTGTCCTTCCTTTATTTTTGTCGAACCTCTGGGTTTTTCCTTGGTGAGTGCCTCACCGGTACAGATTTTGTTTTCATCTACTCCTTCTTAGCAGCCTATTTATTTGGCTTAGGTGACCTCGACGTCATAGGCATGGATGGAATAACATCCATTGACACAACTTTAGGGGTCTCTGCCTAAGGAAAAATGACTTCAGAACTTGTTGGATTATACATGTTGCACAAAAAATTGTCACCTTGACATTCTACAATCTATGTGAGTCCATTACCACTCATACTTTCCTCCTTTGCAAGTCTTAAGCCTTAGTTCTTCATATCAAGCCTTGAAAATGAGAGAAAGCCCTCAAAAGTCTCTAAAACTTTGGTTCGCACTTTCTCTTAGCATTACCTGCGGTCCCGCACCTAATGGTCATGTCTCTTGTGTACCTGACCACTCTGTCTTTGTGTTATGGGTGTGGACCCCTGTAAAAGTTAAAAAGGCGCAAGTAGATTCTTAAAAACTCACTTTGAGTGATTTCTAGAAGCTTCTGGAAGGAATCTTGAGGTGGAAAGTTCGCTCCCTTAAGGTTCATGCATCCCATACCTTAAGGAGCTAACCCCTTGATGTGAGGAGCTTATCCCTTTGAAGGAGGACTCTATCCCTTCATAGGTGGACCTATAACCTCCTTCCTCTACACTATAAAATGAAGCATTGGGCTAGTTACTTGGGACGTTAAAAGCTGAATATTTTTGAGGTGAAATGCTGCTAGAACTTAGTCTTCTTATTTGAGCTTTTATTAGGAGAGATTACATACCTCCTTGATCTCATTTGGAAGAGTGTAAGGCTTGTCAAAGTAAAGGAGATTCATGTTTCGGACCCTAGGAAGAGCTTGTTCAACATCAAGGCTGAAAAGGTTGTAAGGTTCTTCTACTTCAAAGTTAATACAAATAATTTTGTTTTTCTCAATAAGCTGTTGTTTTATGGTTTATTTTATGGATTCCTTGATCACCATAATGGACATGATTTATGATATTAGCTATGCATGTGCTATTTGATGTTTTCTTGTTTGTGATTGCAGATTCTCAAAAGGAAACTCTTTCGAACGGTTGAAGGATGGCTGCTACAAACTAGCGTTGGACTTAAGGCAGGGTCTAAACACCTCTATAGCTTTTATTTATGAATCACATATGTTTAGAGAAAGATAGATTTTCTTGTCTGCTTATTGCTAGACTATCTTCTGATACTAGGGAGATCGGTCGTGTCTGCAAGGTCAATTTATCTAGCCAACAATACATTTGTTCAAGGATAATCTTTTGGCTATACTCAGATAGTTTTGCAAATGTTGAGCTTGCGACGAAATCCTCCCAAGTCTGTCGATTCATAAAGATAAAACAATATGGCGTATACCAATATTTCATAAAGCAAAGTGTTCTTCGATAGACCAACATGCCAGATTTATAGGCGATTTTGAATTCAAATATGATCATTCCCTCCATTTGTGATCATAAATGCATCTTTGGCAATAGATCTCCAAAGATTTTCACCATAAATTTCACCTACCCACTCCTCCTAATGGGATTTTCATTATCCAATCATGAATAGTGACTTCAACGGCTAGTTTTGGACCCAGCTGCATGGCACCAACCCCCATGGCACAACTCGTCCCTCGCAACTTCTTCTGTCGCAGCTTCTTCTGGCGTACATTTTTTATTCATTGCACAACCTGCATATTGTGGTTTCCTCTTCTTCGAGCAATGTAGCTTATAGTCCCACATTCCCTTGCAGCTACCTGGAGCACTAAGACTATCCTACTACCATATAGTTATTACACAGGATCCCCTGTATACAACTTCAGGCAACTTCCATTCATCCCTCCTGGAAATATTTCACCATTCATATTTGCGAGATGAACTACACCGCCATCCATGATTTCCTTGACTACATAGGATCACAACCAGTGCATCTAGAATTTACCCAGAAACTTTGTGAATTTACTATCATAGAGCAGAACCAAATCATTCACTTTAAATGTGCGCATCTTGATATGCCTATCATGCCACGCCTTCTCACATTCCTTTTGCACTTGCTGGTGAAATCTTGCAAGAAACCGGTCTTCTTCCAACTCCATCAACTATGCGAGTCATTCCTCCAAGGTCTCGGGATCCGTCATCTCTATCAAAGCCGCAATGTGCAGGCTTGGAAAAGGAAATTCCATGGGCATCACCACCTCAATCCCATAGACCAACCTAAACAAAGTTTTGCCTATCAACTTCTTGCATGTTGTCCTATATGCCCATAGGACTGTTGGTATGTGCACATCCCAATCATTTCTCTTCATTTTACAAACCTTTGTCAACGCATTCTCTAGAATTTTATTCAATGCTTCCACTATACCATTGGTTTGGGGGTGATAGGATGTACTCTTCTAATGGTACACCTAGAATTCTTCAAGCATCATGCTGATTGTTTCATTCAAGAAATACTTACCCCTATCACTCATCAATACCTTAGGTCACCCAAACCACATTAAGACGTATTCAAACAAGAACTTTGTAGCTATAGAAGCAGTACAATCCTTTACTGGTTGTGCTTCCGCCCATTTGGTTAAGTCCTCTGTTGCAGTAATAATGTACCACACGCTTGTCTTCCTTCCTGGTGGTTATATCGGACCTACAAAGTCAATTTCCCATTTGTCAAATATTTGTAATAAAACTTGAGAGTTCAAGGGAAGTTCATCTCTTTGTGAAGGCTTGCTCATCCTTTAACAAGCATCACATGCTTTACAAAACATCTTAGAGTCCTTATGCACTATCAGCCACCATAACCCTACGTGCAGAATCTTCTTTGCGTTCGTTTTCCCTGCATAGTGTCCTCTGACCACTTCTCCATGTGCTTCAACGAGGAAACTAGCACGCTCAAACTATGGAACATATCGGCGCACTGTTTCATCTGTTCCCATCTTATACAAGTGATCCACAATCATAGAAAAATCAGTTGCGCAGACCACAAGTTCCTTTTTTTGTTGAGTAGAATACCCTTTCGGAGCCGTTCCAGTAGACAAAAACTGAATTATATCAGAAAATGGTCATCTGCAACACACTCAGCAAAGAGTTTCACATCTCACAATCCTTCCTCCAAACTAGTTCCCCTTGCATTTCAAGCACCAAACTTTTGCGTGAACTTTAGGCTGGGCCTCATTTCCTTTCATCACACTCTACAACTCCAAGTGCAGGATTTCCAGCTGCGAGTGAATCTGTTGTACTCCAATTTTCATCGAAATAGTCTCCTATCTTCACGAACTTAGGCTCTGCATCAGATCCAATATTTACTTGTTGGGTTTTAATCGGCTCTGTTACATCAAGGTTCTCTATCTGAGGTCCCTCAACTTTGCGTTGTCCCTCTGATTCTGGAATTTTAATATTCCATGGATCTTCTTCTTCCTCCTTAGTAGTCAAATTATAACATTCCAGCCCATGGCATAGGTATGTACTCCAATCTGGCTGAGTCCATTTTACTAGTTCCTTAAGCGTCCTGAAGATCGCGGCTTTTATCTCCTGGAGTGCTTCATCAATGCATTCGAATCCATCCTCAAAGCTGAACTTTAGTAAACAAATTTCTCTTAAGATGTCCCATTTAGTTGTCCCATGGTGAAGATATGTTTCCAAATACCAATTCCTTGGGATTGTATCTAAGGTATGACAGAAGATGTGCACACATTATAGTTGTGGCTCCATTCCCCATGCTCTAGTCCACCGTGCCAAATGCTCATGAGGATTATCCTTCCCACTATACTTCTCAGCAATCCTGGTATTAGCATATCCAAACCCTAATTTAATCATCCTTCTATATTCCTTCCAACCAGCGAAGTTCTCCTTTTGCGTACCCCACCAATGGAGAGGTGTTGCGTGTAGTGCCAATTCAAGCGCTTGGAAGCAATGTTCTTTAGGCACTTCCCTTTCAAACTCATCTAAAAACAGATCAACATCAGTCAAACCATCATAATGTGGAAACTTTCTTACCTCAGTTGAGACACCCTATAGTGATTTGGTCCTCATATTGCACCAAATCATAGATACTTCGTGCAACTGATTATTCCAGTGCTCGAGCTCTTCATCCGAGTCTGAGGTACAAGAACTATCCCTGTCCCACATAATTCTTCCATCAACCATAGGATTGATCTAATATTCATCTCGCATTGGGATCTTGTATATCTAATCCAGATCATCATCATCCTCCACAAAGTCGCGAACAAGTTCAATATAGTGTGTTCCCTCCGCAGGGTCTAGTGGCACTATAACCCTGAGCACCTTCCTTTCAAAATTCATCTTCCGCTTCTTCAAGTTTATTACCACATCCATGTCAAAAGCCCAATAATTTCCTAGTATCACAGGATACAGATTATTGTCATCTACTATTTCTATTACTTCAAAATCCACAAGAGCACTTGCTCCTTCAATATCCACCGTCACACCATATAAGTGCCCCATCAGAATAATCTTCTGTTGATTGACCACGGGTATCTGTATAGGAGACCATTGAAGTGCAGATCTCCCCATACTTTCCCACGTTCATTTAGGAAGTACATTTGCATCTAACCCTAGATCCAAGATTACCTGGTCCATTTCATACTCTCCTATCTACACGGTCAGCCTCATTTTGCGCCCCGTTCATTTCTTATGCTTACCTAGCTTCCTTACTAGTGAAGAAGTAGAAAAAGTTCTCAGTTTCATATGAGTATATGTATCTACTCAACCACTGCTCCTTGGATAACCATGGATTTATATTCTCCTGAGCTGCAAATGTGTGTTCCTTTCGATCGAGCCACTTCTCAATTTCTTTCTTGGTAGGGAACCACTTATTTGACATCCCGCATTCCTCATATTGATCCTGGTACTGGAAACAAAACCATTTGTTAGCTTAAGGGGGGCCTGACCTAGGTTTAGAGTTATTCACGCCAACAAATAAAACCCTATCTTCTGGCCCCTTTAGCAACAACCTACATAGCACAAGCTGCAGTCTCACCCGAAGCAGTAATGGGGGATGCTAGAACCAGGTTTCTGCATCCAGAGGCCAGTTTGATGGTCTTCCCGAGGACCTGTAGCTAAGATATGTCATTGAGTAGATGTATTACTTCTTATTGTCAACTAATGCAACTCTATCAAAATGACCTTAAGATCTTCGTGAAGGTACACGATCATACTTAACTTGCATAAAAGGTACATATTCAATGCTTTCACACAATAAATTGTATCCCTAGATCTACCTTCACGTAGATCTACCCCTTTTCGAACAGTTAATTACAACATATCTATCTAATACTTTGTAAAGGTAGTTAATTACTTTTGTCATGCATAAATATTATAGATCCATAGTTTTGCGTAGACAATACACTTTAATTCATAGAAAACAGATCATTGACCGAAGATGCATAAAATTAAACGAAGATAAGAAACAAGGCACAGATGCAATAGATTCAATCCAAAACAATATTTATTAGATTTAGAATTCAGTTACACACTATTTCCACCCTGCACCCTCAGCTGCAAGGGCTCGCGTACTCAACTTCAGGAGCCTTCCCCTTTTGCCTAAGTACAAGAAATAGACTTTTCCTGCCTTAACACCTTGCCCTTACAATGATTCTCTACCAAAAGTTCGATACTTAGACTCGCTATGACTCAACTATATATATCCTTTTCATTAGAATACCATGGTCTGCGGACCATGGGTGAGTCTCAAAACTGACCTATCACCTACCCATACAAGGGGCTAAAGCCCCTTTGAATCTTATTTAGCTTCACACTTTGCTTCCATGTTTCACAGAGTCTTTACATTCTTTAACAAAACTTATTACAAAAATTGACTTAACTGCCAAAAATTGACCCTAGGGACCCTATCCCAATAGTTGATGATGTTGTTGTTAGGATGTGACATCATGAGTGTATGGTTGTATATGCATTTGTTATGCGCATTGGTGTTCACATGTTATTAAGTGCACGTGATGTGGTTGTTGTTGTCATGCATGAGGTCATGGTTTGTGTAGTTTCTATGGTCATGCATTGATGACTGAACTCTAGCTAGAATGTTATATATATGGTTTTGTACTCATGTATTATACGTCTATATGCAGTTGTTCTGCATGTATGGTATTGGTTATAGTTATGAATGAATAGTAGGTAAAACATGCCTTGTGAGGTCATTGTATACAATTTAGGTCATCATGATGCTATTGGTTGTTATGATGATAATGTGTTGGTTGAGATAGAGCAGGAGATGTAGATCATCATAATGAAGTTGTAACATTAGACTTTGGGATAAGAGCAGATCGTCATACATGTTTGCATGATGGGAAATCAAGTAAGTTAAGGATTGTTATATGCATTAGGTTTATATACATTAGGTTTATGTACATGTATTTTGATGTTATGTTTACATACATGATAGATGGTAGTTGGTTAGTATAGTCATATGCACATGTGTCAAATAGTCAAGAATGATAGTTACACGTGGTTGTATGCATTGCTATTGTTGCTTTATGTTAGATAACTTGATGATTATGTTATATGTTATTGATGAGTATGTTATAGGTTAACTAGTAACTTGATGATTAGGGTTATTATATTAATATCTTGATGTTATATTTATTGTGTTAACCTGGATTAGACTATGTAGATGGTTATGGTTATGATATCCAGGTATGAGTCGACTTATTGTGACATGGTGTTGTACTAGTCTAGACTGATCATAAATATGTGATTTCTGTGCATGAATGACAAATGATTATAAGCTTATGATGTGAACATGTTAGATAGTGACTATTATGGATATCATGATTTTATTTATGTTTGAGTTTATATTTTGTGAATTTATATCATGCTAACTAGATTGATCATGCAGACAAGATAGCCTCCCCTTAGATACATTAAGATATGAATTCACTTATGTCATATATTTGGTGCTTGACTATTTGATTATGACATATATTTGGTGTTTGAGTGTTTGGTGTCTAGTTTATTTATTTAACATGGTATGTTTGCAAGTTGGTTAAATGTTTGATGCATTTTATAATATGAGTACACATTCCAATGATCTTGTTTTAAGATGATTGTACTAACACATATGTGTTGAGACAGTTGATATGTACTTGAATATAGTTGACAGTTGTAGCATTATGTCTAATGACTATAAGTTGACTATGGGTTATGACATGATTGTTTGTAAAATTTGATCTCAAATTGATAGATATGATTGTCTTGATATTTGGAACATGTGGTTGACATGTGTGAGAAATTGCAAGAAACATGCTTGGTATTAGTATGACAAGGTAATAGTTGATATGTTTATATAACTAATAGTTGGGTGGTTTTACATAGTATGCCTCGATTGAAACAAGGTAAAAAGGGTAAAATAAAGGAATTGGACAATAATTCCTTTGGTTATGGTTGGAAAGCCTAATTCCAAATGAATGAGTTCCTTGCATAAAAGAAGTCTTCTTAACCTTGATTTGTCTGAAATTATGTGGATATGTGCTATATTCATGGACATGTAATTGACAGGTATATTAGCTAGTCTCTAGTTACATGTGGATTTGTCAAGGGAATTTGAGTCCCCTGAGAGATGGCATGGACATGTTCAGCTACAAGGAAACATGCTTGGCACAACAAGATAAGTTATCTAGTGTATGGTAATATTTATTTATGAACTGACAGTTATGTGTTTATGATGGTATGATGCAGGGGATTGCGTGGTAAAGAAATTGCCAGGAAATTTTGAAGAAGGCTCTAGTTGATCTTTCCTTGGGAATTGTTGTAGTTCTCAAAGACAGCCTCCAAATTGAAAAGAGACAAATGCCTAAGAAATTCAAATTGGGTGCATCTATGATTTTCTAATGGAGAGTTTAGAGCATCTCAAATAATGGCACTTACCATTTGAATTCAGTTGGTTAAAACAACTCCAGAAAGGGAAAGTCCATGAGTTCATGATACATAAGATATACATAGTGATATAAGGTGTCTATCAACATGGGTTGATATCATTCAAGGACTTCCATGTCATTTGAATTAAAAGAGGTGCAACAACAGAAGGAATAAGAGAAGAAACTAATCATGTAGAGCTTGTGATATCAAGAATTCTGCACTTATCTGGATTTAGAATGAAATGACAATCTCGAAAAAATGGTGAATGTGAAGACTGACAGAACACATATAAAGATTATATTTCCAAGAATTTCTACATGCATTTTCCATTAAAGTTTTGATTTAAATAATTTGTATTAGAAATGAAACTTATTAGCAGCTACTTGACATAAAGTCTTGAGAAGAACATGAACATTTATGAAATTACAAAGAGAGGAGACATATTGGAATCCCAAAACGTAAGAATCACCATTGATTTTGCATTAATATTCTGAGTAGTCATACATATCAAAGAACTAGAGCCTTTGCCAAAATAATATAGAGTTTCTTTCCAAAAATTGTGAATGCTCGTTAAGTGTTTCTTCCCTCCTTTTATAAGGAGAGGGAGAGCTTGAAAACAATTACAAGATATCTTAACCTGAGCTCCAGCTATCCATTGGACTAGTTGTCTTGGCGTGTAAGGCTTTGTTGCCCCAAATCATTATAAAAGAAAGATTCTTTTGTTTAAAACAGAATAAGCAAAAGAACAATGTTAACGAAATATAATTAAAATGTGCAAACTGAAATGATGATCATATAAAAATATCTCCACACCACTTCCTTTGATGGCCTCTATTCCAGCCATGTCTTGCCACTTTATGCCTCTTCCATCTCTCGACTGGTTCCCTCTCACTTTTTGTCTTAAAAACTCAAACTATTCATTTTCAAGAGACGGGAGCAATCACCTAAGATGGCCTTAACCTGTTCTGAGCCCAACTATCGACTCATCCATCACTTTAGACTTCCATGTATTACACTATCAAAGCCTAAGATGCATTGGAATGTCACCACAATGTAATATTGAAGAAGTACCATAGCGCAAATTCATAGTGGTGCGGCATTTAAATCCACCGATTGCTGATCTCTGATTGGGGTGAGCTCCTTTGTTTTAGCCCCTTTCAACATTTCTCATCATATGACCTAGTGTAGAGCCTTAAGGTGCTAGGGCCTTTTGGGCTTGCCCGAGGGCTATCCTTCCTTTCTAAAAATGCTTGGAGCCCTTGGATTCCTTAAGTCTTCACAACCACACACCCTATATCAGAGCTCCTCTATTGGTGGATCTCAATCAAGGATTTCACTTGGAGGCACAACACGTTGCCAACACCGAGCTCTGATCTTCGATAGCCCCTTGGTTCTCGACCACCACCCCCGCCTTTGGTTCTTTAATTCCTCATGACCGTAGTGTTGTCCTATATTGGAGCCCCCTTATCTTAACTTTTTAAAGTGTCCTCTGTTGTAAAGTGCCAACATCCATCCACCTCTGATATGTGATTTGCAATGTGACGTCATCCTGGCCATGTGGCACTTCTTGAGTGGTGACATGATTCACCTGGTTATGCCCCCATATGCCCCCTCAAAACACTAAAACAGACAATCATGTGTCCTTCCATACTACCATGTCATGCTGACATCAGCTGCCATGTGTCCTTTTCAGGGCTAATCCCATGCCACCATGCTTCCTACTGGAGGAGAGAGAAAAGAGACTGGCTACCTTGGGTTTTCCATTGAAATCCTTTCTAAAAAGCTTTTGGCCCTTTCCTAGCAGTTTACACTATCGATGCATTTTAAAGGCTCATGTGATCAAAAGTTGCGATATGCTGATCGCCGATCTTCGATACTTCCCGCTCCATTTGCAATTGTTGATATCCTAATGTGCGTGAAGCTATGATCGTCGATATCTTATGCTTCATGATGTGCAATCGCCAATATGTGATGTTGCTCTAACGCACGATTGTTGATATGTGACATGCCTGAACCTCCAATTTGTGATCTGCGATATCGGACCTCATATATTCCTTCTTTCCTTGAGGCTTTAATCCTTTAAATTTAGAAGACCATAACTTCTGATCCAGGAGTCCATTTTTGGACTTCTACATATCACTGGAAAGCTTGTTCAGAGCACTTTCCTTTGTAGGGGGTCTGATTTGGGCTTTCGGTCTTTTAGTGGACCAGAATATGGCCACAAACTTCTATGCTCTTTTTCACTCTAGTCAACTGAAAACACATTTTGTAGAAGGTGACAACATTGACTCCAACTGGGGATAGTGCCTTGCTAGCAAGGTTCTGAGAACATGCAGACTAGTAGCCTTGTCCATTGGGTATGGAGTCATTTTATTACAAAATTATTATAAAATCAAATAGATAAAACTTCAAACATCATAGAGTATTTACATATACAAGATGGTATTTACAATGCATGAGGGAGGATTACCTTCAGTGCTAGAATTAGAGTTTGAGGAATTGACCATTTACTAGCAGTTTCAGTGATTCTCCTTCCAAGTTTTCCAATATGAAAGTATTATTACCTTTTTCTTCAAATATTTTGAAGGGACCAAACCATAACGAGTCAAATTCCCATGTTTTCCCTTATCTTCCCTTTGAACATCCCAACTTAGGACTTCATAGGAGAGATACAGCCAGGGGATTTAGTCTAGCCCCCATTGTCTGAAACACTTTTCCACACTCACGGGGATCAAAAGGAGAGGAGTTAGTTTTTTTTGTTCAGTAAAGACTTGGCACTTCTGACACGCCCGAACCTAAGAGTGGACCTCTCCAAAGAGTTTGGGCCAATAGAATCTGGCTTTCATGATCTTATGATCAGTTGTCTTCTGGATGTAGTGACGTCCACAAACATCTCCATGGAACTATTCAATTACTTTATGAGTTTCTCCTTTTAATAAGCATAACAGTAGGATCACAACAAGATCTTTCCAATAGAGCTGACCATTTGATATGATGAACTTTTGAGCTTGCAATCTCAACATTCGATATTTGGACTTATCCATTCCGAGTGGGCGCCTTAGAAACAAAAGATAATGAACAATATTCTTATAACAAGTCGATGATTCGTATTTGATATAAATATTTTGTTATGAGGCCTTGATGTCTTTCTGTTGTAATCCCACTTCATCACTTCCTTCTAGAAAATTGATCCCCAATGCTTGGTAGTTGGATTCTGACAGGATGTAATCACTGGCCCTTTATGAGCTTAGTAGGATTTATGTCCAAGTCATATTCTTGAATTTTAGCGATCCAAATTCCCCTTTTTCCCTCATTGTCTCCTTGCACAAGGATGTCCTTGACTGTTGTTGTGGGAACATAGGTTATAATAATGGACTGCAAGACATAAACTCTGAAAGCCATCAATGCCTTGACCAAGGCATAATCCTGTTTCTCCAAGATGTTGTATTTCAGCTCAATGTCTCTTAGCACTTGACTAAAAAAGGCTATTGGTTATTCATACCTTTCCTTTTTCCTTTGTAACAGAACAACAACAATAGTATGAAGGGAAGAAAAGGAAAAGATATATAAAGGCACAACATAGTCAGGATTGGCTAGAATAGGTGCTTCTACAAAGACTACTTTGATTCTAGTAAGGGTTTCCTGAGAAGTTGGGCTCAATTTTACCTCGTTTTCCTTTTTCAGCATGTCAGTGATTCCTTTCACTATTTCAGTGTAATTAGGTATGAATCTCCTCAAGAGGTGGATTCTTCCCAAAAACACCTGGATCTCTTTCTTGTTCCTTGGTAAGGGGATGTGACTAATTTCCTCCATCCACTTGGGATTGATTTTAACTCCTTCTTATGTAACTATATGTCCCAAAATATTTCCTTCACTTAAGGCAAACTGAGACTTCTTAGGATTCAAGGATAATCCATATCTTATGCATTTCTTGAAGGTAAGTTGTAAGTGAAATATGTCCTCTTCATATGTTTTTGAGAATACTGTGATATCATCCAAGCAAACCGCTACAAATCTGTCTTTCTCCCCCACAAATGCTATTTACATAGCTCTTTGAAATTTCACTCCAGCATTTACGAGACTGAATGGCATATGAGCATACATGAAATTTCCCCAAGAGGTGGTGAATGTTGTTTTCTTTTGGTCATCTGGGTGTACTACCACCTAGTTATATCCTAAAAAAACCATCCATCATGGACATCCTAGCTAAACCAACAACTTTATGCAATATGTAATCCATCTTGGGCAATGGGTAGTTTTCCTTTAATGAGGCTTTGTTTAGATTGTGAAAGTCCACACACAACCTTATTTCTCCATTCTTCTTTTTGAACGGGACTAATTTTTCCACCCATTATGAATATCTCAGTGGTACTATGATTTTGGCTTGAATAAGTTTCTTGATTTCTCTTCTAATAGATGGAAGTAGGAGAGGGTTAATTTGCCTCAGCTTTTTCTTACATGGATTTATTCCACTTTTGAGGGGAATATTGTGCTAAATAATGTTAGTATCAAAGATTTTCAAATCATCATATGACCAAGAAAATACATCTTTGTAAGATTTGAAAAGATTTAAATACCTTTGTTTGTACATTGGAGGGATTGCTTTCGACAATTTGATTAGCTGAGATTCCTCCTATGTCCCAATGTTGCAATCTTCTACATGTTCATCAATCACTTGTTCTATCGGCTTTGAAGCTACATCATTTATGTTGAATAAACTTTCCAGGGGAACTAAGCCCCTGGGGATAGTGTTTTCATTCAGCTATCATACTTTGTGTCCTATTGTGGTCTCCTCCCAAGCAATCTTCTCCTCTTCAATCCCCAGCTCCTCTTCTTGATCAATAGCAGAATTAGAAAATTCTTCGATGACCTCTATGAAGCATTTAATTTGTTCATCATCTTCGAACACCTTACAATGCTTTATGTTATCAAGCACAGAAGGTTGAAATTTGACTTCCAATTCATATCTAAGGAGTAGGTTCTGATGAGGCTTGAAATTTCTATCAGCTATAACAAGTGAATCTTCCATTCTATTCCCTTCCCTAGGCAATAATTAAACATTAAATGCCAAGAAGAAATTTTCAATTAAGTCCCATACTTCCTTTCTGTATGTCCTTAGTCTAGGATGTTTGGTTAGACATTGAGTTAGTATTTTCTTCACTGCTAACTTAGAGTCCCCATATACTGAAAAACATGCTATATTCATATTCCTTGTTGTTTGTAAGCTAAGGAATAAAGACTCATATTCTGCAACATTATTCGTTGCCTCAAATTCCAATTTAAATGAGAGAGGAATTAGACTACCTTCCATTAATACCAATAATACACTTGATCTATTTCCTTCCTTAGAGTTTGCCCCATCAAAGTATAATTTACATTCTTTATCCCTTTCTCATCCTTTTTTCGTTGGCTAGATTGTTGATTGTACCCAAGTTTCCTCTAGAATATAGTCATATTATTCTAATAGTAGGCAGGAGAGGTTGCTCCCTCTTTCACAGCGGAATCATTTGAAACTTCAACTTTAGTAACTGTTTTTATGAACCTGGACTCCCTATATAACCATCTCTCCTCCCCTCTAAATGTAGGGATGGTGGCATATGACACATCTAATTTAATAGAACCCCTAATTTTACAGCCGCAGGACTTGGACAGAAGCAAGCCAAATTTGGCAGGGATATCAACTACCACAATGTCCATTACCACGCTCTTAACCAGGATCTGAGCTAAGTTCACCACCAAGTCCTTTACCATCTCCAAGCATTTTACCCTCTTTGAATCAAAAGAGTAAAGATCTTTGTAAGGCCTAGTTCTCTGCAGACCAAGTTTCTCCATAATTGTTAAGGGCATAAGGTTGTGAGAGGCACCTGAATCTAGCATGCAATTGTGAAGAAGGAGGTCATGTAGTACCAAAGTAACATAGAATGTGCAATTGATGGGCCTTGTTCTTCGACATGGGGATTGAAAACTACCATTGGTCTTTCTTCCTGAAGATTAAAACAGTCATGTGAAGGGCATGAAGTGGAAGGGAACATAAAATGGGATATATGAACTTTGTAATTAGGTTGCTTTAGGAGTTCAGTCAGAGGGACTGGGATCTTAACATTTTCAAGTTCCTTTTGCATATTGAAGACATTTGGGCCCTTTTCTACATTGCCAAATTCAACTGATTCTTTTTCTTTTTCAACTGCCTACTCGGAGATAAGAGGAGGCTTCTCTTGTTTAGGGACATCAAGCTTACAATGGCCTTGATTTAAGGGGTCCTTCAATTTTAGAATATTTGGGTCTAGAGGCCCCCTTTCCTTGTTGGATGATTTAGGAACCTTTGGGAGATGAGCACCTTCATTTTGGTCTTGATCTCTAGATCTCTTCCTAGAGGACCTGAGATCATATTTCCTATGTAGTTGGGCCTGTATGAATTCTGCAAACTGTTTTCAATATTCACCTACCTCCCCATCGTTCAATGTTGCAACTATATCGTGTTCCTCTTCTTGGTAAGTTTTTATTTCTTACTCCTCCTCCGAGAAACAAGAGTACAAATTCCCCTGAATTTCATGAGTGTCTGGTGACTTCTCATCCTAATCATCTTCTATGTACGATGGGGGGGAATATGATTTAACTATTCCTTACTTTCTCTTTGCAATATTTGTAATGGTTGCCTTCGATATTGAGGGTTAAAATGTCGATTAGGAGCTTGAGCACTTTGTCTTGGGAGGATTCCATTTTCCAGTTCAAGCTTAGCAAGTTTTCTTGACAAGCTCTTGATCAACATATCCATTTTGTCCAACTTTTGCTCCTGGGTCTTCTTTACCTGATTGAAGGAAGATGCTTCCTCTTTTCCTTTCTTCTTCTCCCGATGATCAGTCCTACCTTTGGAATTTATTGTGGATGTGAAATTTGCCTCCACTTCTAGGGCATCAATTTGGAATTGATCCAACGTATGAGACTTCCTTTCCCTTAGTGTGAAATCAAACTCAAATTCAAAAGCACCAATGAAGACTACTAGGGAAGAAGCATGGGGAGGCTTGATTTCAACAGGAAAGTTGTTATATTGCTTGTTGAACCTCTTTACAAATTTTGTAATATTTTCCTTTGGTTTTTTCTTTATGGCATTGAACTCTTTTAAGATGTATCCATGATCCCTCTTCTCTCCCCACTTCTACGTGAAGGATTTCTATAGCTCTTCCCAAGTACAATGGAAGCATCTGGTAATATTTAAACCACTTTTTGGCCTCTCCATCAGGAGATTCAATGAAGAGCCTTAGAACCCCATCCAAATGTTCAACATTTAGATTCTCTATAAATGCATAAAAGACTTCTATATGTTATTGTGATGAGATCTCATCTTCTCCATTGAATCTGGGCAAGAGTTTAAGGTAATCTTGTGGCATGTCACTTAGAGGTTGAGGCAAGTATAATGGAGCATACTTGTTTAGAAGGAAGCCTAGGACTACCATATGTATAAATGGGGGTGGGGCTAGAATTATCATAGGTCTCTGTACTACGACAACAAGTGAAAGATTAGATAGACTGAGACTGGTGCATTTTTTTATATGATGAGTATGACTGCCAGTGAAGATGTCTTTGTCTTTGTTGATCTTAGGGGGAGGAGGAAATGAGAAGGAATGAGTATTTGTTGAACCTTCTTCTTCTTTGATTTTTGAGGGGAAAATATTAGGGAGAAAGCTACTTTTCTCAGGGTATATAAGAGTTCTTGGGGTGAAGTCTGAGCAATGAATAATAGCATGCTGAGAACTGGACTAAGAGGCTTCAGGATGAGAAGACACCATGGCATCAATGGTGGGAGTCATTTCTTTCTAGATTCTCCTAGAGATTAGTTTCTCTGGATCAGAAACAGATGGTGTATTTTGTTGAGATGTATCAAAATGGGTGTGAGGTCTTCTATAAGCCACGTTGATACCTCAAGAATGGAATAGTGGAGTCACCAAGGTGATGAACTTGCAATCTAGGCTTCTTTGATTACCTTAACAAAGAATGCCTAAATTTCGTATCCTAGGGGAAAAATCCTCTAATACGTTCCCCGGAAATAACACCAAAAAGATGTTGTAGTTCTCAGAGACATCCTCCAAATTGCAAAGAGACCAATGCCTAAGACATTTGAATTGGGTGCATCTATGATTTCCTAATGGAGAGTTTAGAGCACCTCAAATAATATCAGTTACCATTTGAATTCAGTTGGTTCAAACGACTTCAGAAAGGGAAAGTTCACAAGTTCATGATACATAATATATACATAGTAATATAAGGTGTTAATCAATGAGGGCTGATATCATTCAAGGAATTCTAGCTCTTTTGGATTAAAAGAGGTGTGACAACAGAAGGAATAAGAGAAGAAACCCATCGTGCAGAGCTTTTGCAATCAATAATTCTACACATATGGATTCAGAATGAAATGACAGTCTAGAAAAAATGGTGAATGTGAAGACTCACGAAGCGTGTTTAAAGATTATATTTCCAAGAATTCATACAAGCATTTTCCATCAACATTTTCATTTAAACGAATCTGTATTAGAAAGGAAACATATCTAGCAGCTACTTGACATGAAGTCTTGAGAAGAACATGAACATTTATGAAATTACAAAGAGAGGAAACATACTAGAATCCCAAAACACAAGAATCACCATTGATTTTGCATTAATATTATGAGTAGTCATACATATCAAACAACTAGAGCCTTTGCCAAAATACTACAAAGTTTCTTTCCAAAAATTGTGAACCCTCCTTAAGTGTTTCTTCCCTCCTTTTATAAGGAGAGGGAGAGCTTGAAAAGAATTACAAAATATCTTAACTTGAGCTCCAGCTGTCCACTGGACTAGATATCTTGACATGCAAGGCTCTGTCACCCCAAATAATTATAACATAAAGATGATTTTGTTTAAAAGAAAATAACCTGAAGAATAAGATTAACAAGATAGAATTAACATGTGCAAATTGAAATGCATATAAAAATATCTCCACTCCACTCCCTCTTATGGCCTCTAGTCCAACCATGTCTCTGCCACTTTATGCCTCTTCCATCTCTCAGTCGGTTCCCTGTCACTTTCTGTCTTACAACTCAAATTATTCATTTTCGGGAGCCGGGAGCGATCACCCATGATGGCCTGAACATGTTCTGAGCATAGATGCCAACTCATCCATCACTTTAGACTTCATTGTATTACACTATTGGATCCTAATATGCCTTGTAATGTCACCACATATAATATCAGAGAAGTATCATATCACAACTTCATAGTGGTGTGACATTAAATTTGTCGATTTCCTATCTCTGATTGGATGAGCTCCTTTGTTTTAGTCCCTTTCAACATTTCTCAGCATATGATTGGGGCCTATGATCTGGTGTGGAGCCTTAAGGAGTTAGGACCTTTTGGGCTTGCCTGGGGGCTATCCTTCCTTTGTAAAAATGCTTCGAGCCCTTGGTTTCCTTAAGTCTTCATGACCGCGCACCCTATATCAGAGCTCCTTTATTGGTGGTTCTCAATCGAGGATTTCACTTAGAGACGCAACATGCTACCAACATCGATCTCCAATAGCCCCTTGGTGCTCGACCTCTAGCCCCACCTTTGGTTCTTCAAGTCCTCATGACCATAGTGTTTGTCCTTATATTGGAGCCCCCTTATCAGAACTTTTTAAAGTGTCCTTTGTTGTAAATTGCCGACATCCATCAACCTCCGATATGTGATCTTCCATGTGATGTCATCTTGGCCACGTGGCACTTCTTGAGTGGTGACATGTGTCACTCGGATATGCCCCCATATGCCCCCTTAAAACACCAAAACAGACTGCCATGTGTCCTTCTGTATGTTAGCACCTAAATCTGCCTTAGGCTGAAGGAAGGCAAAATTCAGGGTAACCACAAACCATGCTCAGTTTGGTAGCTAGCCCTACTAGAACAGGAGAGGGCTCTCTCGGTGTCATGCTTAGTGAATAAGTAAACGAAATGGTCTAAGATGACTGACAGTGAAATATTGATCTTAGGCTAGTAAATAGATATGGAAACAAGAAGCAATTTTTATGAATGACTGAGTTTTTGTGATGGTATGGGACCAACGGACAGTATGAGCAGAGAATTTAACACAAACGCACAGATTACTTCGCGAGGCAAGACAGGCAGAAAGTCTAGAAACTAAACTTGAAGTAAATGCGGAATGGAAAGATTGTTTAGGAGGGTGAAAAGGGCATAAACACATGAATCCTTTTCAACGGAAGAAAAACACACAGCGTGAAACTTTCCCACAGGCAGAGAAATAAATATGAATTCTACCTTATCTTACTTAGAAAATTTCACTGGAAATGAATATGAATGAACTGTGAAACATAACAAATACATATGAAACATAAAGAGAACACATTTGCTACACTCACACCACATGAATCTCATGAACCAGAGCCACTGCCTTTCATTAATTCTCTATCAAAATATACAATGAAGAACTGAGTTTCTCTCCCACAATCTCCCAGAAATTACAACCCACCCTTTGCAAATGGTTTGCATACAATAAATAGACTATGCCATGGGAAATAAAACGACCAAGATTTGGGGAGTTTTTCAAATCATTACAAAATGGAAATGGAAAGCCAACCATTAGTTACAGGTGTAGCATTATAAAAATGACAAATGGATTGGGTGACTGCTCACCTTCCTTTGCCACTTGGATAGAAGCCAACATTTAGTGAAAATACTCTTTAAACATTGCCTTAGTTTCTGAGAAAAATATAGTTTAATTGAGTGGGCCCACTTGGAGAAAGTCGCGAATCGAAATGTCGCGGAGTGGAAGTGATTTTGGCCTTTTTCTCTATATGCGTCGCGCCCGAATCTATATGCGCTATGCCACTTTGGAGGCAATTTTGAGGTACCTGCAGGAGTCCAAATTGTGCCCAAGTGTGCTTGTTGGAAATCCTGGCCTATCTACTTTCCATCCCAAGTGCAATTTCTGAATTTGGTGCTCATTTGACCCTCCAAACCTTCATTCTCCCAAGACTGCTTCCTGTGTGTCAAAATAGGGGCAGAGAGGTCATTTTTTGAGTGTTTTTGACCTCCTGGGGACTCAAAACATGCCCAAACTTCTTTTCCATGCACCAGAAGGCATGAGTTTTCATTCTGAATCCAAAAATGCAAACCATTCTTGATTTGGAGCTCCCAATCCTAAGCGTCGTGCCAGTGGCGCGGCGCACAGAGAGACAAACCCTGTTTTGTGCACAAACTTTGTCAAATGACCAAAAATGCCCCAAAAATGCTCCAAATTTCTTGGCCATGCACCAACAGTCATGATTTTTCATTATGAATCCAAAAATGCAAACCATTCTTGATTTGGAGTTCCCAATCCTAAGCGTCGCGCTAGAGCGCAGCGCATAGAGCCTGTGCGTAGCATTTTTGCAGGAGACGTGTGGAGGCCTTCCTGCTGTCCAAATTGGGTGCAGGATAGCTCGTTGAAAATGTATTTGAGTCTAATTTCCAACGAAACTAGAATTTTTCAATTTGGATTTTATTTTCTCTATCAAAAATCAAATCTCCCAAGACTGGTCAAAATGTGCCTAGTGGAGGCTGCCTTAAGGCAGAGTGTTATTGCGGTCAAATTTTGAAGGTGTTCCTCAACTCCAAATTTAGCGCATGATAGCTCATTGGAAATATATTTGTGTCTAGTTATAAATTTACTCATCAACCAAGTCATGTGGCTAGTCGAGCTAGGAGAAAACTTGTTTTTCCCAAGGTCACTTTAGAGTTGCATCAATTCTCCCGAGGCAATTGTATTTTTAACATTTATCTAAAACCATGACACCTGTGTAAAAAGTGAAGGAGTTTTTTCTTCCTTGGCCTATTTTGGACAAAAACCTCTCTCAGTTTTCCAAAATTCATCTTTGCTTGCTCAGAAACATCATTTGAGTGGATTATTGAACCTTCCTCTGGCCTACAAGTATCTTTGAAGCACTTTGAGAACAACAATTTGCAAACCCTAGACCTAATGACTGAAATGAGTCTTGTTCATTAAAAGATCAAACATTGACTGTCATGGATTTTAATAACTTTGATGAAATGACCTAAGCTAGCAGGTACAAGACATGAGGGGAATGAACTGATAAGACCCTTCCGTCAGATTATGGCATGCCTCTAGCGAAATGCAGCTGAGTGAATGGAGCGAGACACCTAAAAATGAAATGCACAAAGAGTTTTGATCTCTGACGGAGGACTGACAAGACCGACTCTAACATTGTACATCAACATCATGCTGACATCAGTTGCCATGTGCCTTTTGCGGGGCTAATCCCATGCCCCCACACATCCTACTGGAGGAGAGAGAAAAGAGACCATTGGCCCTAGGTTTTCAACTGAAATCTTCTATAAAATGATTTCGGCCCTTTCCTGATAGTTTACACTATCAATGCATTTTAGATGTTCAAGCGATCAAAAGTTATGATGTGCCGACCACCGATCTCCGATACTGCTCACACCATTTACAATCGTCGATATCCTAATGTGCACAAAGTTGCACTCACTGATATCCTATGCTTCATGATGTGCGATGCTACTTTGATATGCTATCACCAATCTGTCACATGCCTGAACCTCTATTTTATGATCTGCGATATCAGACCTCGATATTCCTTCTTTCCTTGAGGCTTTAATCCTTTAACTTTAGAATATCATAACTTCTAATAAAGGAGTCAATTTTTGGACTTCTACATATCACTAGAAATTTTGTTTAGAGAAATTTCCTTTGTAGGGGTCCGATTTGGGGTTTAGGCCTTTAAGTGGCTTGAAAGATGGCTACAAACTTCTATGCTCTTTTTCACTCTGGGCAGCTGAAAACACATTTTGCGGAATGTGACAACAGGAACCATGGGGATTGAGTCATGGTGTTTGTGGTTAGTCTTATGATTTTGGTCTTTTGCGATTTTGCGTGTGTATAGTGCATAGCTATGCCACTTTATTGTGGTGTCATGTTGTTATTGGTTTTTATGGTTTTCTTCTTGGTTGTTTCTTGGTATTACCTTTTATGTTTTGAGTCTTGGGAATTGTTTGGGAAAGAGGAAAGTTAATGGATCTTGGGGAGAGTTGTGGTGTACCCAAGAGGTAATGTACGATTCAAGTGAAGCTCTATGCATGAGTAAGTGCAGTGGAAGGTAAGACTATGATAGTCAGTTGGATCTATGTTAGGCCTCTATACTACTAGTGTAACCCCTTAATTGTTATTAGTACAACCCCCTTATTATATTGTTGTACCCATGTAGTCCCCATATTATTATTATTGTGCCCCATAGAAGCCCACTATTGTTATTATTGTGTCCTTACATTATTATTGTTATGTCGCTTTGATTATATTATGACCCCTTAGACTCCTATATATAGAAAGGAGTCTTGTCATTTGTATCATCCAAGAATTGTTTCATTTATGTAATGTAAAGGAGGTTTCCCCCTCGAAGAGGCTGAATTATAAGGTGTTGATCTATCTTTTCTATCTTTTTGTGAGCTGGTTTCATAACATTTGGTATTAGAGCTTTGGATTCTAGGGTTTCGTTGCTCCAAATAGGTCATCGTGGAATTTTTGCTATAACTTCTTTTCTGCGACATTTCAGAAGTGAAAAAAAAATCCATTTCAGAAGAAATTGTGCTGAACCTTGGGTTCGAATTTCAAAGCTTGTCTCCCTACATTTTCAGAGATATGATCTGTGGAAGTTAGGCATTTTGCAAGCTCCAGAATTTAAGTTAAAATAGGTCATCGTGGGATTTGTGCTATAACTCTTTCGCTACAAAGTTTCAAAAGCTAAAACAAAAACCCATTTGAGAAGAGATTGATTTGAACCTCGGCTCCAAATTTCAGATCCTGTCTCGCTATATTTGTATAGATATAGTCTGAGGAAATTAGGGTTTTTGCAGACCCATAAATTACATTCCAAACAAGTCACCTTGGGAAAATTGTCATAACTATCTCTGTAGGCATCAAATTGTGATTTCGTAAGAAGTTACAGAAAGAGGATGGACTGTAGTGTCCTGTGTATAATTTTCAGATCCTAAGGTAAAAACAGTGACACGTAGCACTTCATACAAGTTCACTCTTCTGAAAAGGTATATAATCAGGTCATGTTGGAAGATTATGCATAACTCTTTCTTGGAGAATCTAAATTCGATCAGACTGGTGGCATTGGAAAGAGGAGGCAGAGGGCTACCATAGGTTGCAATTTCAGAAATTAAAGATCCGAAAGTACAGAGTTACAATCGTTTCAAGATCGAGCTCCTAAAATCAAGAAAAAGCGAGATGAGGAAGTTTGATGGCAACGATCGGTAAATTGAATACTACATATGGAGAAATATTTCGATTTACATGAGGTGCAGCTATTACAAAAGTTACGTATTGCATCTTCATATTTAGAAATGGATCAATTTTTATGGTATAAAGGGCTTTGTTCTCATAAACCACTTGTTATGTGGTCAATTTTCACGGAGGAAATGATAGCACATTATGAGGATACAAAGAGAAACTCCTTCTTGAGCCAATTGATAAATCTCAAACAAAAGGGTTCAATGGAAGAGAACATTGAGGACTTTCAAAAATTGAATAGAAGGGTAAATTATATTCCAGATGTTAGCGCTCAAATCTACCTTAGGCTGAAATAAGGTAAAACTCAAGGCTACATCAAACCACGCTCATCCTCGTAGGGCTAGGAGAGGGCTCTCTCCGGGTCGATCTCGGAAAAAGGTAATCGATGAGGATCGAGATGACTAAATTGGTAATTAATTTTAGGCTAGGTATGAAGTACAAGGAGTTTGAAGTTTATTTTTTGGGGTTTTTGTTGAATCTAAGGGAAAGGCAATTTTGGGTGCGGGGATGAGACACAGTTTTTGTAGAGGTCCGATTGGGGCAAGGAAGGCAATTGTCTCTATGCTTTAAAAGTGAAAGAGATGGATAGATCAAACTGGCGAGGAGCTAAGGAGAGCAAGAAGCTTTCAAGGATTCTCCTTAAACAGATGAAAACATGGAAAATCAAACAAACAAAGGCAGAGGATAAAAATTATGATTCTACTTAACACTCATTTGTTAATTCAGAAGATGAGAGAAGGAAAATGATACACATAACAACTTACAGATACTGGAAAGAAGCACACCATCAACACATAAAGCCACATGAATCCCAAACAGTGCTGCAAACCCTGGTCTTTCCTTAGCCAAAAATGCAGAGAAAATATGTACAATAGTATGCCAAAGCAATCCCAAGTGTCCAACCTCTCCAATGTCTGAAAATGATTGAGAAATTACATCATATAGACCATCCTAACCCCTTTCCATGCCTTTAATGGTCAAATTCCTCCTTCTAGGAGCAGTTTCAACTAATTCTAATCATGGAACTAAAATCTAGGGATCCAAAACAACTTGCCTCTAAAAGAAGGGAAACTGATCCATTCATTAAATTTTCACTATTTTTTTTAATGAATCATCTAGAATAGGTAAATAAGTGCCAAAGTTACATCATGTACATCAAATTACATCAAGATGGGTCAAAAATCACATCAAGAGGTGAAACTGGTCATAACTGGCCGAAATTCTAAGCTGGAAGGTGAAAATTTGACCAACAATCTCTACGCACCGCACGCCTGAGCTCTATGCTTCGCGCGCCTTTCAGCCTACTTTTGGGGCACTTCCTGACATCAAAATCAAGCTCACAATAGCTGGTTAGAAATCCTTGGAAGTCTGCTATCCAGCCCAAGTGGAATTTCCCAATTTGGAGCTCATTTGCCCCTTCAAAATGTTATTCTCCCAGAAGTACTTCCTGCTGGAGCAAAAGGTGGCAGCAAGGTGGTTTTCATGGTGTTTTTGGGCCTTTTGATCATCCAGAACTTGATGAAATGCTTCGGAAATACTTGAGCATGCATAACTTACCATGAAAAACCCAAAAATATAAAGTTTTCCTTCAACAAGTGTCCCAATCAAAAGCGAGCGCATCGACGCGCTACGCGTTGAGCTGAAAAACCTGTTTTTAAAGCCAGAAAATTCAAAATTGACAAAATTTTCTCCAAATTCCTTGAAATTTGGGCTGAAGGTGCCTCATCAAGTGCCATGTTTAGCCAAAGAAGCTTCAGCCAAGATTCGGAGCCAATCTTGCCTTTTACACCGTTTTAGTGCCCTCCTGGTGCATGCAGTTTTGTGGTAGAATCACTGTCTCGGTTGTATGATGTGTCGGTGTCCGTCTCCATGGTGTTACCAGTCTATGCCAATGATATGTTTAGCTCGTTGAAAATGAGAAATTGGTACCTTTATCTCCAATTTCCAAGTGTATGTTGAGTTGTATGAAATGAGAATTTGATGCCTTTTGTTTCAATTATCAAAATATGCTAAGTAGAAAGGGGCTGTGGTACATAGGGACATTGGGTATAGGATTAGGGGATGTGAATTTAAGGGGTGGGAGAACTTAGGGAATAAGGAAATGAATGGACAAATGGAATAAGGGAGTGATGGAGGAATGATAAACTTGGTAGCAAAACTGTCAATCACAACCCTAGCACTATTGCTTTGGAAATTATGAAGAAGTAGGGTTTGATTTCTTAAACAATCACCATTCATCAAACACCATGAAGGAAGCACCAAACTTGGATAAAAAATAGAGATGGGGGCTCTACCTACTTGTACAAATGAAGGCCCATGCATTTTTAGCGATTTAGAGCAAGTTTGTGAAGTTGTTGGTGGCGCGGCGCATTGGGCAACTGGCGCGGCGCACAGGGAAGGCGCGGCGCATAGAGCCTGTGCGTAGTGCCGTTTTGCAGGAGACTTTTGGAGGCCTTCCCGGTGTCAAAACCAGGCGCAGGATAGCTTGTTGGAAAGGTAATTGAGTCTACGTTTCAACCCAACTAGAATAGTTTAATTTGGAGTTCACTTTCCTTGTCAAAAATCAAATCTCCCAAGACTGGTCAAAATGTGTCAAATGAGGCTGCCTCAAGGCAGAGTGCTGTTGCAGTCAACTTTGGAATGCCTTCCTCAACTCCAAATTAAGCTCATGATAGTTCATTAGAAATATCTTTGTTTCTACTTATCATTTGACACATCAAGAAAGTTATTTGGCCAACCAAGATAGGATAAAACTTGATTTTCCCAAGGTCACTTCAGAGGTACATCAATTCTCCCGAGGCGATTGTATTTTTGACATTTCTCTAAACCCATGACACCTGTGTAAAATTTGAAGGAGGTTTCTCTTCCTTTGCATGTTTTGGAAAAAAACCTCTCTCAGTGTCTCAAAATTCATCTTTGATTGCTCTGAAACATCTTTTGAGTGAAACTTATCCCGATGTGTGAAACAAGGAATTTTGTCGAAATGAAGCGAAATGAAGGGGATAAGGGGCTTCTAA
>APFE030475642.1:0-45201 GCA_000404065.3 Pinus taeda | reverse complement strand
ATTGATGACTGTATCACGGACAGAGCCATTCCTTAAGTCCTCTCTCCCATCTGAGCCACCAGGACAGAACTCTAAAGTAACCAAAATGATTTCAGTCCTCTCTGTAATCAGTGCCTTCCCAATCCTCGATCTCTCATCCCTTCACGCGCAGCCGCCTTCCATCACCTCCCTCGTCCTTTGCTCCTTTCCTCCCTCCCCTACACGTGATCGAGATTCTGATCTTGATGGTTTCTGTCACCTCCACTCTCAGGAGGATCTCTCTCCAAATCCGCTCTCTGTCCCCTCCTCGATTTCTGAAAGGAACTCTTCGTCCGGGCAGCTCCTCACCTGCTCCATTTATACCCACCCTACCTTTCCTGAAGCTCTCAGCAATGATTCGAGCCCTTCGCCCCAAGTCTGCACCGAGCCTCAGACAGCAAGTGGCATCACCTCTTCCAGGAGTGTTGAAGTAAATCAGGAGCTCCTCAACTCCACGCGCAGCGCCATTCACTGTCTCAGGAGTCTTAAGGTGTCCAAGGCGCTCCCAGGCCTTCTCCCTAAGCGCAGGGGTCTCCCACCTCCCTGCTCCTTCGTTGCTCTCAGCTCTCTCTCACGAGACTCTTCTCAGAACTCCAGCAAGCCCACGCATCGGGTTACTGCCCTCCTCAAATCAAAGTGGTCTTTGTTCCTCGACTCCAGCAACAGAGAGACAGAGTTGAGACCCACGCTGCTGGTAAACTTTCATTTCAGTCCTAAGTTCTCTTTTCTCACTGACTTGGTTTTGTTTTACAGCTACAGAGCTTGGACGCCTCCCCCTTCACTTCTGCGCCCTCTGCTCCCTCTTTATCAGTCTCTCCTCCCCGGGCTCCTCATCACCAAGCCTTCTCCCCTCTGCTCTGTCTCGCTGCTCCCTCCAGCTTCTATGGCAGATCAGCCAGCCCAGCAGAACCCTCCTGAGCCAGCCATCAACATTGATGGGCTTTTTAGCAAGGACTGCACGATGTGCAAGACCCACACTTTCATGATTAACAGGCTTAGGAGCAAGCTCCAAGAATTGAAGGAGGATTACGAATCTGATTCAAGATCAAAGAGAAAGAAGCTCGAAAAACAAAAGGCGGAAATTGAAAACTTGCAGGGGAGATGCAGTCACTTGGAGGAGGCCATAGAGCAAATCCGCGCCCTCACTCAAAGTTTTCAGGCTGAGGCATCCACGAAGGCCAGTGGCGCCCGAAGAGAACCTTTCCCCGACACCTCAGTTTCTCAGAAAACTCCCTATGACCTGTAAATTTTGTCTGCTCTGTGGGGCATATGTAAGGCAATATAGCCGTTGTTTGTTTAATTTCAGCATTTTCGGCAGCAAAGAGGTTAAAGGGTCTGCGTACCCAGTTTTGCTCCTCTCTGCCATAACTCAGGAATCCTATGCATTTGTATTAAGTTTCTGATTTTATAATATAAAAAGTATCTGACATTGTTAAAAATATATATATATATTCACCATGCCTGGTGAGAGGTTCGCCAAAAAATTATATATACATATTATATTATTGATAAAATCCCTTCCATTTTTCCTATATACCATGGAGATTCGCCCATTTATTATACATGTAAATTTAGGGGGGTTCTTAAAATTTTCCCTGGTTACTAACTTTTGACAAAACACAATTTGTTGTTGAGCAAGGAGAGTATTTAACTCTCTTGCTTCGGTCTTGAACTCTGTTAATTCAAGATTAACACTTAGTTTTTCTATCTTGTTCTGTATTTCCTTTATCTGAGTGTCTTAAGTCCTGCAAATCAGTGTCATATTGAACTTTAAGGGCATTAAAATTGTTTAGTAAATTGTCTTTTCCATTGAGCGACAATCTTTTGTTTCTCGATCTCAAAATTATGTTCCAACTTCTCAATTATGTCTTCCTTTTCGTTTAAAAAATATTGTACTTTAGTGGCTTTATCCATGGTCATCGAAGCATAGGCTCCCATGAATTGAGTGAGCCTTCCTAGCCCCTTTGTGAGATTGGACAAAGAGCCTTTCCATAATATTTTGGAAGAAGTGTTTCTAGGAACTAAAGCCTAGGATTGATCGATCTTCCTTTTCTTCCTCTATATTTTGACAACATCCTTATGCTTAGGACTATAAAATACATCAAGTGGAGGAATTTCTTCAACCCTTAATACAACCTCGAATGTAGGGAAGGCTGGTATAACTTCAATATCTTCATCTCCTAAATGTTTCTCAGAGGTCTTTATCATGATCAGATTTTTTTCAAGACCTTTGGAAGTATCTTGAACTTTCTCTTATACAGGAGTCTTTAAAACTTTAGGTTTGCCGACCTTCAAAAACTAGTTATATTTCTCCCATATTGCCTCAATCTTGGTATTAGACATGAGTCCTTCTGCCTTAGAAGAGGAGGAAGCACCTATTTCTCTTTATTGATGCATATCAGTAGTCTGTGTGGAACCAACAACTATAACATCATCTTGAATTGTGCTTTCTTGAGGAAGCTTTAATGAATCCATAGGTAAATTAGCCAGCCTTACAGCTTTGTATTGGGTGAATTGGATCATCTCTTGTGGAGTCAATTGTTCTGTTGATTTTATTGTAACAATTGAATAGGTCGAAGCTTTTTCAAATAGATCATCGAACTTGTCTGGTTCATGAGTAAATGACCTAATGCTTGATTGTGCGCTAATATTTGTGACAATCTTATGGGGGTCATACTGTCTATTAGGAATGGTGGGGAAAATGAACCTAAGGATAACATTAATTTCAAAGAATGCATGTCTGAAATTATCAAAAGCATATATACCGCACTGAATAGGAAAAGCATGCCACATTTTCTTATTTGACTCCTTTAAAAATTTTGAAATACCATTCGCTACAGTCTAGTATTCTATTCCTCAATAAACAAACTTGTCACGGAAAACATGAGGATTAGCAAGACTACCAAAGATTTGGACATAGGTGAATAACTCTTCAACAAACCAATTTCCTATTCGAAGCAAGTCAGTTTCGGCTTATGGGGAAACCCTTGGAGCTCTTTTATCAAAGATGATTTGGTATATAGACAACATTACTCCATGGTAGATTTTTTTTAAATGAGGTTGATACTTTGAGTCCCATAGAATATCGTGATATATGTGGATGGGGGTCGGGTCATCTAAGGTCCACTTCCACCCCATGGAGGTGAAATCAATAGTGAAACAGAGGGCATCCATTATGTAGGTACTCAAGTAGAAGGGAGGAATTATGTTTTATGAAACTTTCTGCTTGCTTCTAAAGGCTAGGATATGATAGGCTAGGTTATCTAACAATATACTTCCCTAATCAAAGACATAAACTTCTGAAGCTCCATCAATCAGTGGTGTCCAATGATCAAAAAAAATTTGTGTATTAGGGTAAGCAAAGAGTCTACACATCATAGTGGTTATTTGACAATAGGGACCAGCAAGGGAGTCAACTACATACCTTCCTGAATCCTCTCGCTTGTGCTTGTTTGAATCACTCCTCCATGCTTTAATAGTCTCTAACGCATGGTCGTGCTCGCTTACGAATTTCTCCACGAACTATTTGTTATAATTGCACTGAGGCTCTAGCAAATGGTACATTGCACTCAAATCCTTGCTAACGAATGATCTAATGACTGTGTGCTTATGTGTTATGATATTTCTTTCTGCTATGCTTAAATTATATACCACCCATCTAACCATGTTTGTATAAGGAAGGATTTTGGGTCAGGCTGCAATCCTATGCAAGAATTAATTGGCCATGTCACTATAAGTAGTGTATGATACTGGGGCAGAATCATCAGTTTTAATTATTCTATGTGTGACCTTGGTTCCTTCATCTTCAAATAATTTATAGATAGATTCCCAAGTGGCACTTTTGGAATCTAGAGAATGGACTGTGTTGGAAAATAATCCTGGCATGGTGCCATTTTCAGTTGGAGGAATAGCAGGTTGCTACTGAGCAGCAAGTTTCTTCTTTGCTTTTGTCACCTTAGACATTTCTTTGTTTTTGTGGTGGTCGAGACCAGCCTATAATTAAAAACACAAGTCTAAGTGATAACTTATTCACATGAAAGACTTAGCGCAAATAAAGAATTTCACACAACAATCCCTATCTTTAAGGGAAAATTGTGATAAAATCAAGTTGCAATGAATGAGGATGATTATAATCTTGAAAATCATAAATACACCACTTTAAAATATTAAATGCCAAACCGTGAATTCATGTGAGTTTTCCCACATCAGCGTATCAGAAGAAAAATATTGAAAAAACCAATTAGAGATGCATTAGAAAGTTACGATATTGGTAACTTCCGATAAATGATATTTGAAGAAGTAACGACTATAAGTAGAGGTCGGAAATGATATCAATGTTTCTATAACGGAAATAGCATATCAGAAGTTTGAAGTGCAAGCTCCCAATATGAAAGTCCCAATATAGTTGTAGCAGGGAATATCAGAGGTTTTGTGGTATAGGAGGAGGAATATCAGAAGGGGAAGGCATCGAAGCTGGGAGATATAGGAAATGTTGATTATCATAAGTGGCACACTTAGAAAGTTACGATATTGTGCAAGTGCGATATGCCAAGTGGCAGTCGTTGGGTCGATGACTCTTATAACATTGATTAAAAAGGGGGTGCATGAATTATATTATCATTTTATCAAAAACCTTTTTAATGAACAAATTAATTGTGAAGAAAGCTTAATCGGGGAATGACCTTATCGTAACTTTCTTAAAAGGAAAGTTATTATAAAGTAAGAGTCCGATAAAAACCTTCTGATAATGCATCAATTTCGTAAAAGGAAGGCCTATAAAGATTTTAATTTATCATAACATTATAAGAGTTGAGCCTCCAATAAGAAAGTTCTAATGAGGTCAACTTTCAAGCTTTAGAGATTTTTACAACAAACTTAAAAATGTCCTATCTTTATTAAAAATTAAAGAGATTTATTAAAAAGAAAGAAGGGTCCCCATTATTTATTAATAACCAAAATAAAAATAAATGGGGGGTTGTTGAATACTACAACAATTAGCAAAATTCTAGGCGAACCAGTTATCTCTGTAAAAGTAAGTGAAATTTTAATAACTAATAAAAAAGACTTAGAAAGATGTAAATATTTGAAATTTAGATTGATTAAGATTACTCTGAATAAAACAAACCTCATTATTTTGTAAATCTTCAAAACTTGTTATTGGTAAAATCTTCATTGTCTTTATGAGTCATTTAACCAGTTGTAAAGATAAAATAGAGAACTATATAGCATTAAGATAGACGTATTTATCACTGGTAGAGCCATTGTGGCCAACAGGCGTCCATAGCCTCAACAGGGTTACCACTTAACCAAATAATACCAGTATCCCATTAACTTATAGTAATATTTTAGAGGTATAATCTTTCTTTTTAAACTTTTCTAGTTTAGCTGCTTGAAAGCCATTGCCCTGGTTTGGTAGCCAGATAATGACAATGTCATTCATAGGTAATAATGATGTTGAACAAGTTGCCTCGTGGTGAGACCTCTTGTCCTATAGTTATGTAGTCATAAGTCACTATCCTGGCTTGGTGACCAATCTTGATAATGTCAACATCATTAGTTTCCCATGATCATGGCAAGTCGACTCATGATGAGACCTGTTATCTTTCAAGTTTTTAAATATTTTTTAATTACACTCTAAAAAATGTAACTTAGTGGATGGGGAGGTAAATTTACTCCTTAAGAGTTGTGGATGACAATAAAATTCAAAAGGTGTTAAAACTTTAGGATGGCCTTTATTTTTTAAAAGAAATAGTCCATGATCGATCAAAGGAAAACAAGATCTTCTAATGTTTCAAGTCGTGAAATATTTAGAAAGTAATGGATATAAAGATTTCAGAGATTTTAACAATAGCAATACTAAATTTCAATGTTATAATTTCTTTCCAATAACTTCTCCTTTAATTAAGAAACCTTCATGTTAATGATCAGAGACACCAATATGAATTCAAAAGAGTATTACTCAACATGACTAAACTAGGGACATCGGTATGTACATATGATTATTTACATATTTACAGAATAAAAATGCATTTTCAAGAAAAGTATTTTTTTCAAAACTAGCCCATTTATGGGAAGGGCATCCCTATTTCCGTGTAAATCTTGAAGGATAAAAGTAGATGTGCCTAGTTTCTCAATTATCTGAAATGGGTTGAACCACTGTTTTTGAAATTTAGTGTGTTTACCTTTTTCTTCATGGGCCTTATCTCATTTCAAACCTAAGTCACCAATTTGAAAAAATTTGTTACTTACTAAACCTACATCAAACAAGGACTTGACGAATTACTGATGGTGGGCCTAAACTTGTTTGGCTTTATCTCTTTCTTCCTCTAACTTAAGAATTTGGGACATTCTTAATTGTAAAGCAGAGGAAGGTTTTTCTTCTATAGTTTGCACTAGGGCCAGTGGAGGAAGAGCTAAATTAGGAGGTAGAATAACTTATTTTTCATACACTAAGTAAAAGGGAGTAGTGCCAAAAGAGGCCTTTTGCATAATTTTGTCAGCCCATAGAGAAACAACTAGAGCTTTGTGCCAACCCTTTTTATTTTGGTCAACAGTTCACTTAATGATCCTTATGAGGTTTTATTGGTGGATTCTATTAAACCATTTCCTTGAGTATAGTAGTTTGCAGAATATTTGAGTTTGAAACCTCTCTTGAGAGCAAATTCAGTAATGGAATTTATGGATAAATAAGATGCATTTTCAAATATAAGGGCATAAGGAAGGCCAAACCTGTAATTATAAATTGATCGATAAAATCAATCAGAGTATCATAATTGACCACCTTTAGGGGTATTTCTTCTATCCATTTGGAGAAATAATCCATAGCAATTAACATGTACTTATGTTGTTTAGAAGAGTGAGGAACGATCTCACCTATGATGTCCAATCTCCATTGCTCAAAATGTTGCTCAATATTAAATAGTTGCAAAGGCAGGGTTGGTTTCTTTTCCTTCCCTGAAGTTGTTTGGTAGACTTTAAACTTTCTTACATAAGAATGGGTGTCTTTGAATAGAGTCGGACAGTAGTAACCATCATGAAGGATATTATGAGAAATAGTATCCTCGTTGTAGTTTCCACCACTTGGTCCATCGTGTAGCTCCTGCAACACATTTTCTGCTTCAGATTTATCTAAACATATTAGTGACACAGAATCATAATTTTTTCTAAACAAGTCATTATCGACAAGTTTATATTGATTAGCTTTAAGCCTTAAAGATATTTTCCTTTTGTAATTGAGTTCTACTGGAGCATAACCATTTTTTAAGTAAAAAATTAAATCAACATATTGAGTTCCAATGTCAACATGACATAACTCTGTAGTTTGAACATTTTTACCTGAACCTTCATCAACGGAAGTGTCAAAAGCTATAGTTATTAATATGCAAAAACCTTTACCCTTTACTATCTTAGCTAGCTTTATCTCTAGGTCATATTCTTACAAAGAAGTAACACAATTAGCCCTGTTTTCATATAGTTCTTTCTAAATGAGCAATTGTCTGACCAAAGGGAATGGAACAATTACTTCCGTATGTGATTTTAGAAGAAAAGGTCTAAAATGATTTACTAACCTAAACACTGGAAAAGCTTGTTTTTCAAATTCTGAATAGTTTAGCTCAACTCCTTGTAGATTGGAACTAAAAAGGATATGGGAGCTTCAACTTGTTGATTAGGTTGGGTCAACAATGATGCATAGGATTGTTCAGAAGCAAAAGTGTATAGAACAAATTCTTTACAAAAATCGGTAGTTGATAATGAAGGGGCATCTATGATTACTTTCTTTATTGATCCAAATGATTTTCTTTCGGCTTTACCCATTTGAAAATTGACTTCTTTTTTATCATGGTCTGTAAGGGGATTTCGTAAATCGCCTTAATCCTTTCAAGGTTTATGCAAATTCCTTCTTTGGACATAATAAATCCTATAATATTACCTTCACTAAGAGCAAAGAATGACTTTTTAGGAGTCATGGAGATTCCAAATTTTCTACATTTTCAAAGATTTGTTTTAAGTCATGAAGATGATTATTTCTTTTTAATAAATTTTAATGTCATCTAAGTACATAACAACATTTTTATTGATAAAACCTTTGAAGGAAATATCCATGGCTCTTTGGAATGTGGCTCGAGCATTAATCAATCCAAAAAGAATCTTTTGATAAGCATATGTTCCCCACTTGGTTTTGAATGTGGTTTTGAGTCTATCTTTGGGATGCACAAGGGCCTTTTTATAACTTGAAAAACCATCTAAGAAAGGCATCAGTTCAGAACCAGCAACAGATTCCAAAATTTGTTCCATCGAAGGCAAAGGAAAGTTATCTTTTTCGCATGCTTTGTTTAGTTTTTAAAATCTATGCAAATTTGGATATCTCCATTCTTTTTCCTAACAAGCACAGGATTCGAGACCCACTTGGAATGTCTAACCGGGAAAATGATTTTAGCTTTGAGCAGCTTATTTAATTTGATCTTAATTTGGCTTCCATATTAGGGTGATTCTTCCTAAGTTTTTGTTGAATAGGCTTCACATCTAGAAGCATATGAATAGTATGTTGAATGATGGATGTGTCATGGGTTTTAAGATCATCGTAACTCCAACCAAATACATCCCTGTATCTTTTCAATAGATGAATGAAAGTAGGTCTCTCATGTGGTGTAATTCCAAGGTCTAAATTGATGTTTTAGGGTTTATGATCGGAACCTAGTTTAACCAATCTAAATCTCAAAGTAGAACTCTGAAGTTTGCAATCGATAACCTTTTTAAATCTATATTTCAAATGAGACAAATCTTCCAATTTCACTACAAGTTTAGGCAAAGAATTTTCTTCAGAAGATTTATTTAGCTATTTATCATTCTCGTCTTCGTCAATGATCTTGATCTGAACTTAAACAGGAACGAAACAACTTACAGATATTATCTTAAACACAGAGATGCAGCAAAAAAACACTTCACTTCATTAATATAAAAATATTGAATTATGCTTACAAACAGAATGGAAATAAGATAGCTCGGGCGAAGGTAGCTTATCTCTGAGAAGAGATGTGGTAGCTACATGCCTTTGAACTGTGTTACAATGAGGCTCAAGGGCATATTTATTATTGGAAAACATGAGAAAACCCTAACCCCAAGAGATATAACACCAAGAGTTTGTGGGCTCCGTTGGGGTTAGTTGGGCAGCCAACTTCCCCGAGTCGTATCCTGGTCATATTATCTTCGTTTGGTGTGTACAATACCTTGTTGGAAAGATCTCTTAGAGTACTATAGGTTTTATTAAAAGCCTTAGAAAATGGAAATGGTCTTGTTTCGAACCTCAAAAAAACGTTGTTTAGGGGGTCAAAACTGCTCCGAAGTTCAGGACCCAAAAAACTGCAAAAAAAATAAATGTTGAAATGAACAAGGAAACATATGAAACTGACTTAGGGGTCTAGGTGGAATAGGCAGGTGGCCACCAATATCCACCTGGATAATTCCTCCCCCCTTAGGAAGCAATGGCCCCCATTGCGTGCAAAGCCTCCCTAAGGTGAGGAAATTTCAGTTGAACCTAGTCCCTCATGAAGGAGTTGACCTGTTTTCACAACCCGATATAGTTGTATCCTCTGTTGGTGAGTATTCTTGATCTGTGCGTCCATGATTTGATCAATTGTGGCATGTTCCATGTAGTTTGGGTTGAGCTCTATTGGTGTGAGTTGTTCTGCAATGTCAGATGTGTCCAACAATGATGGAAAGTATGGTTGAAGGAGATCTACATTAAACACACGGTGCAGACCAAGGAACGGTGGGATTCCGAGATTGAAGGCATTGTCACTGATGGCCTTGGTGATGGTGTAAAGCCCATATTGGATTGGGAAAAACTTACGGTGGGGTCCAGCAAGGCGCTCCTTCTGCAAATGTAGCCAAACTTTGTTGCCCATCTAGAACTTGTGTAGCACTCAATGCTGATCATGGCTCTGCTTGTACTTAACATTGGCTTTGTCCAATATATCATGGACTTGCTGGCAGATGTGTTTAATGAACTCAATGAAGTTGTTATCCCTTTCATCTTCGCACTAAACTTGAGTTGAATCTACCTGAGTGGCTGCAAATGGTATGGCCACATTAATGAGGCATAATGGCTGAAAACCCAACCCTACTTGAAAAGGGTTGTGGCCTGTTGAGTTGTGGAGAGCTCTATTGTAGTTGTGTTGGACATAGGGGAGACTTTCATCCCACATGTGTGGATTCTTCAAGTTATACATGTATAGAATGTGTATGATCATATTGTTGACAACCTCTGTTTGGCCATTAGTTTGGGGATGGAAAGTTGTGGACTTAGTAAGTTTTGTATCCAGCATCGACCAGAGACTTGACCAAAATGCACTCAGGAATCTACTATCCTGACCTGAGACAATGGAATATGGTATCCCATAATGACCCACACTCACTCAATGAAGATCTTAGTAGTGGCATTTGTTGTGATACTCTTCTTGCAAGCCATCATGACGACCATCTTAGAGAATCTCTCGATGACCATGAAAACGCAATCGTTGTTGTGCTTAATAGAAGGAAGTCTGACATGTAATCCATGGAAACATATTCCCAAGGCTGACTAGGAGTAGGTAGAGGAGTATACAGGCCTTGCTTCTTGATGGTTGGTTTGGAAGTGGCACAAGTGGTGCAGGATCTAATGTATTTCCCAACATCCTGACGAAGTTTCGGCCAATAAAAATACTTATGCAATATCGTCATTGTTTTCTCTACTTAGAAATGTCTAGCGACCCAACTGTAATGCGCCTCCCAAATCATCTTGGCACGCTCACTTGAAGGAACACATATGTTTCCTAGGTGGCATAACAGTGCATCCTGAAGGTGAAAAATTGGAACTTGCTTCCCTTCCAGGAGTGTCTGGTATATGTTGTCGAATTCTGGATCGCTCTTGTAAATATGCATCCATCCCAATGTCTCGTGCCCACAGGAGTCGAGCACAGTGATCAGCACCATGACAGGTAGTCAGCTGAGGCAATCAACGACATTATTGGTGTTTCCCTTCTTATACTTAATGTTCAAATGGAACTGTTGCAGATAGGTGGACCATTTTTTATGGCGATCATTATGCAACTTCCCTTATCTCTGTATGAACTGTATAGGTCAGTGGTCTGTGTGGATGACGTTTCCTTCCCCATAATGTAATGCTTCCGTTGATGGCAGGCCTACACAATGGAATACATTTCTTTGTCGTAAGTGGGGTACTTGCGGATTGTGTCTGAAAGTGTCTCACTGTGGTAAGCCACTAGATGCCCATGCTGACTAAGAACCACACCAATAGCATAGTTGGAGGCATCCGTCTCAATCTCAAATGGTTGTTGCAGGTCTGGTAATGTGAGCATTGGTGCAGAACATAGGTGATTCTTCAACTCGGAGAACGCTTTTTGTTGGATTTCTCACCAAAAAAACTTTTCTTTGAATCTTCCCTTGGTGACTTTAATTAAAGGCCAAGTGATATGAGAGAACCCCAACATGAACCTACAGTCGAAATTGGCAAGACCCAAAAAGAAGTGGAGCTCTGTTAGAGTGGTTGGGGCTGGCCAATCTCAAATGACTTGTATCTTAGATGGGTCCACATGTACACCCTTCTCATCAATGATGTACCCTAGATATTGAACCCGGGTCAGGCCAAAGGTGCATTTCTCCAAGTTATCACACATCTTGTTGTCGCAGGGTTTGAAGGACCTGTTGAATATGATGGAGGTGCTCTTCCCAACTCTGGTTAAATATCAAAATGTTATCTAAATACACCACCACGAATGCATTGGTGAAAGGTCACAAGATATCATCCATCAACCTCATGAAGGTTTCAAGGGCGTTCGTCAATCTGAATGGCATGAACAACCATTCAAAAAGGCCCTCCTTGGATTTGAAGGGAGTCTTCCACACATCGGAGGGTTCAATAGGCACCTAGTGATAACTTGACTTCAAGTCAATATTGCTAAAATATTTGGCCCCCTTCAGCTGGTTTAGAAGGTCATCGATTCGTTGGATTGGGTACCAATACAATCGGGCTCCCACAAGGTGATGAGCTTAGCCTGATGTGCCCTTCCTACAATAATTCCTAAATATGCCTCTTGATCTCATCCTTCTTCATAATAGAGCGTCAATAGATCAGTCCATTGGGTAGTGGCACGCCCGAGGTCAGATCGATGGAGTGCTTGACATGACAGTGCAGAGGTACCCCTGTGGGTGAGGCGAAAATATCCTTGTATTCCTCCACAACCTTGTCCATCTATTTCTTCTGTGCAGAGGAGCCCTGCATAGAATTCGTGGCCACAACCTTCTTCTTGCCTTAGGGGTGAATCATAAGGAAAACAAATTTCCTGGTCTGGGAAATGATCGTACTGCATTTCTTTGTAGAGATCAAAGAGATGGCGGTAGGTGGGGCTACCTCCGTTATCCTGTACAACTTATTAGCCAAAGTAATAATCACAGAGCAAGGTCTAGACTCATATAAAATATGTCGCTTCCATAAGTATGGTTGTCCTAACAATACATCACAAACTTCAAGAGGAGCAGCGTCACATAGTACCTAATTCGTGAGGGGATTGATGTTGTAGGGACAGTAGCATTGTTGGCTAACGCGAAGATCTAGTCCTTGGTGAAGCCACTCGATGGTGTATGGCTATGGATGTGATGTAGTCTTTAGGCCCAGCCGCTTCATGACCTATATTGAAATGAGGTTCCCCTTCCTCCAGATCTTCAAGCTCAATCTTCTAGATCTTGATGGTGGCCACAGTGGCACTGGGCTCCACATCAATGATTTGCTTCCCTTTGTCAGTTCCCTTATCAGGTTCTGATTCAGAGTTAGAACCTACGTCTGATTCGGATGCCTTCAGCTAGGCCAGTGGTGACTACTTAACCCAACACTCACTTGTATTGTGAGTGGAGCTCTTATGGAACTCATCATTTTCTTGTGTCCTTCTTTGTCTTCGTGGTGTTGTTATTTTCTTGTAGCTTTGACAGGTTTTCCTGGGTAGCCCCGCCTTGGCTTGGTCCTTTGTTTTGTGGTTTGGGGTAACCTTTTCCTTGCTTTGGATTCACAGATCCAAAGTCTCGCTTCTTCTGCTTAAACTTCTGCTCAATCTTGATAGTGTACCAATATGTCATGCCAAGCGAGGAAATGTCCAGGAACTCCATCTCATCTTGGATGTACTTGTGTAGACAGTCATGGTACTTGAGCACCAAATGTCGCTCAGTATCCTTGATACCTAGCTTCGTACAAAGGGCATGGAAAATATTTGTGAACTCTGGCACATCTTGGTCTCTTCCTTGCCATAGCGTGGTCCACTTTATGTATTTGTCTTCATAGCTCCCGACAGGGTAATATTGTTCCTTGATGACATCTCAGAAAGAATTCCAAGTGGGTACAGCTGCAAATAGTGAGGGTTCACTCTCGTCCTTTTGTTCACAATATGTTTCCCACCAGTCCTTCATGTGTGGGGCGACTTTGAGAAGTGCAAAAGTAATATTTTCCCGATTGGAAAAGTCATGAACTGAAAAATATCATTCCAATGGATTTAACCGATTATCTACCTTGTCTGCATCTATCAAGCCTATGAATATTGGAATATCAGAGTTAACTTGTACCTTAAAGGGAGTGGTGCCTCCAGAGTGGCTTCTAGATGAAGATGCATCGCATGTGGGTAGTCGTCGAAGGATCTAGGAAAAGTTATCCATCATCGTGTCCCCCTGTCATTATAGGGCTTCCTCAAGCAACATTTTGAAAGGATCTTCTACCCCCTCATATTTATTTTCTTCCACCATGGAAGGTGGTCAGGTATTGCAAATTTGATCTTGCAATGGTTCAACCAGATCAAGCCCCAACTCCTTATACCCAGACCTCGTTGGGGACATGCAAAGAAAAACTGAGAAAGAGCAGATCGCTTTGATACCACTCATCAGAACTTAAACAGGAATGCAACAACTTACATATATAATCTCAAACGCATAGGTGCAGCAAAAAAAACACTTCATTTCATTAATATAAAAATATTGAACTATTCTTACAAATAGAATGGAAATAAGATAGCTCAGGCGATGGTAGCTTACCTCTCAGAAGAGATGTGGTTGTTACATGCCTCTGAACTATGCTACAATGAGGCTCAAGGGCCTATTTATTATTGGAAAATATAATAAAATACTAAAAAGTCAAAACCCAACCCCAAGAGATGTAATGCTAAGAGTTTGTGGGCCCCACTAGGTTTAGTTAGGCAACCAACTTCCCAGGGTCATAACTTGGTCATATTATCTCTGTTTGGCGTGTACAATACCTTGTTGGAAAGGTCTCTCTGAGTACTACATTTTTCATCGCATGTCTTTTCCTATGGCTATGGGCTTGTTGTGGACCCTAAAAAAATGTCGTTTAAGAGGGTCAAAACTATTCCGGAAGTTCAGGACCCGAAAAACTGCTAAAAATAGTAAACGCTGAAATGAACAAGCAAACAAATGACATTGATTGGGGGTCTAGGTGGAATAGGCAGGTGGCCACCAATATCCATCTGGATCAAATCTGGTCAGAGTAAGATCCTTCGGAAGTCATAAAAATTAGGATTCCATTGTTATCGTTAAATACACATGAATTAGTTATGTTGTTTGGAATAGAGGGGCGAAAAATTACTTGAATCAAAAATCTATCGGGACAAAAATCTTCAGGTGGAATGAGATTAGAGGAAACATTGGCTAGGAGATCATCACTAACATTTTGTAATATTGGAATTGGAGATATATTGAATGCAATAAAATGAGTTGTTAAATGTTGGATCAAAGATTAATAATGTTTGATGTGATTAGAAACACAATGGATATTGTTTCTTACTTGTTTAATGACAATATTTGAACCACCATAAACTTTAATATATTTGACTTCAAGAATAATGGCCTTCTACAAGACTTGTACCAATGCTTCATATTCAACAATGTTATTGGTACAATCAAACTCCAATCTGCATGCAAGCATAGTATTTTCTCCATCTGGGTTTACTAAGATGCATCCAAATCCTGCACCATCATTAGATTTTGATCAGTCAAAGTAGAGAGTCCAAAATAATTCATCAGATTTATGTACAGCATTATATACAATATTAATACATTTAGATGAATTTGTCTATGAAAAAATTTCTATCTGGGATAAAACAAAATCAACAGGAAACGGAGATTTCTAAGCTGGAAAAATGCCAAAGAAAGAGTCCAGAGAATAATTTCCCAATATACTATTTTTGAACACTACAGGTTTGTTTTCCTCGTCCAAAGCAATCACAGAATACTTCATGTGTTTCTCCCTATCAACACGAATTTGATTAGATTTTATGTTATATGGAAACCAAAGATGTGACCAATTAGTAGAAAGATAGCAATGTAGTTTTTCAGACCAATCCATGCTTAAAATAAGACCATAAAATTCAAGGATATTTGCCACCAATATATCAATTATTTGACAAACTTTAGGATTTGAAGATAGTTTAATTAAGACAACATTCATCTCTCCCAAGACTTTGACTCTTGTTCATTCTAACTGAAATTTGAACAACTGATTTCTAAGGTGAGATTCATTTTGAGACAGAATGAATAGGGAATTATATTAGATGATGCACCAGAATATACTAAACAGTTATGAACATTCTTGTTAAAGATTTCAAAAGTCTCGAGAAAATGAGTGTGAGAATTTGAAATGTCTCCAATCAAAATAGCATCAGAAGAATCAACCTTCTCTGTAGAGACATTTGGAGGTTTTCCTTTCCCTTTTGAGGCTTTTGTGGTAACAGTAATAGAAGGTAATGAAGATGTAGGGACTGCATTTAACTCATGAACTAAAAATTTCTTTTGTTTCCTTAATTTACTAACCTCATACAAGGAAATGTTAGCTTTGATCTTTTTCATGTCTTCTACAATATCATATTCAATGTTATCTGATACTAGAAAATTTTTAGATAATGAGGGAGACTTAGAAGTACTTGGAGCAGAATCAGAAGATTGAGTAGGATTCTTTTTTCCATACCTTTCTCTTTAGTAGAACAGGTTGGATACTTTTGATTCTTACTTGTTGAAGTAGTACCAACAGGACCCTTGCTTCTAGTACTTACAAGTAAAGCTTCCTCTCCTTCTTCATTATCTGAAGTGGTCAATATGAAGTCCCATAGACCATGAGCTTCAACTATTTCCTCTTCTAATATCTCATCAGTAGATAAAGATGTTTCCTCCTATTCATCATCTTCGTTAGATTCTGCATTTGATATATCAGCAAGAGGTTGTGACTGTGATGGTTGATTTTTTTTGAAAGGCCGGAAAGACTTCCTTAAAGATTCAGCAACTTGTTTCTTGATTTCGACCATCTCGTTTGACATTATTTTCAAAACTTTATGTAATCCTTCTAGGTCATAAGGAACTTTGGGAGCCTATTTCTTGGATTCATCTTTAAAAGTGACTTTCTTGGTCTGCTTTCTTTCTTCAAGGGAAATTTTATTCTCAATAGCTAGAACTCTTTTTTTCCACAGATAAAGCTTCTTTCATGTTATCAAGTAATATTATTTTATTAGCTCTAACTACGGACATAACTATATTTGAAGGAAGATCAGAGATGTACCATTCAATTTGCACATCAGTACCTGGTTTGGAAGTATCTGGGATATTGTTTAACAATTTATTGAATCTTGAGTTAAAATCCTTGATTTTCTAATTTGGGTTGGTTTTGAGGTTTGACAAATATTTAATTAAAGTAGTTGTTGTGTGGTCATCTCCAAATTTCAACAAAAAGTTTTCTTCAAACATATCCTAATTTGTGATTGATCCAGCAAGCACGGAGAAATACCCAGACCCTGCAAATCGTTCAAATGTGTACGGAAAAAGTCTACAAATACAATCCTCTTCTTAAACTCCATTAAGACTAATTGCCAACGTAAAATTATGTAGATGTTCCTCTACAGCCAAGCCATCATCTTGAATAAAATTTGGTAACCATCTTTCTGGATGTTTAGGGAGAGGATGCAGTGGCGGTGTCATCGCAACTTCTCCTAGGTTATTCCGTGTCTATTTTCCATTCTAAGAGCAGTAGGAACAGAGGAATTCGTAGATGATGTAAAGGATTTCGAAGATTGAATAGTTGAATAAGTAGCCCCTGTGCACGATCGATTAAAATACTGCTAGTTGATTGTGATTGAGGAATTATAATGGAAGGAATCAGAGGATGATAAGAGGAAGGTAAAGGAGGATGAGAAGAAGAAGTGGGATCGACTAAAGGAGTATGAGGTTGAGATGATGAGGTGATCTCACTAGCCGAAGATTGAGTATCTAGAGTGTTTTTCTTTCTCTGATGAGTGGGTAATGGAAACCCAAAAGGTTGGATTCGAAGTTTTCCACTCCCGGACCTCGTCGAAACTCTGTAGGATTGTAGAGATGAAGTAACAATTCCTTCTGATATATTAGTATGAGAAAAATTTTCTCCAGAAATGGAAATTCCTTCCAGTCTCTGGATTAAATTTTACACTTTAGGTGATTTTGTAGAAGTTTGACCAATTGACTTAAGAAGTGAGCTAGGATATGTGGTGATTGTATGAACAACTTTAGATCTATGACTAAGGGATCTAGATGTTGGTAGAGACTTTGAGGGAGACTGACTTTTTGAATGAATTTTTCTTTTGGGATTATACCTTGTTGCCATTCATAGTCTGACAGCCCTCCTTCTAGCACCAAAAATGTTGAAGGTTTGAAGTGTTTGCCTCAACATCAGGAAAAACCACCCAGTTGGGACCTTAGAGCAGATCCTTTTCCGTTTGGGATGGTTGCTCCAACTGGAATTATGGGACCAATTTCCCTTTAAATGAAATTATGAGAAATAGGTATAGTATAATTATATAACTCTGATATAACTAAAACTGGAAATAAAATTAATAAACTTACTATCTATCCCAGGAATGTTGTTTGTATATGAGATTAAAACGATTTCATAACTAGCATGACAATGTAAATTGTCATGTAAATATTAAGTTAAAACATAAAATGATAACTAATTTAATTAAATAGTTAATTAAATTAGCTTATGAATTTGTCACATATACAAGATCTCGTTGTTCATGCGTACACTTTATGATCCCAATCAAACATATCAGTAGTGACAATGTACGATTGTTACAACACATATATAATGAACAATATCAAATTTTCATTCAACTCTTAAACAAAAGAATAATACACAAATAATAGTACCCAACATATTGTTTCTCTACTCATGAGAAAAATGGTGTTGGTTCAACTATGTATTAAGAAAAACTAAAGTTACAATAGTGAAAGCTTGGGCCTTCTTTCAAAAATTCAGAACCCCTTCTCATTACAAATAGAGGGGATTTATAGTCTCAAAATAAAATACAAATATAGCAAATGGAGTAACAACATGAAGCGGTTTTAGCAAATGACGCTAAAATAAACGAAAACAGACATATTTAGAATTTGTTGCAAAAAAATCCTTTAGACCTGTGAAGAAGATTGTCCTCCCATTCGTTGCTACAACTCATAGATATCTATCATATTCTTTAATTTGGGAGGAAACTTTGGTTGAACTCGCATTTCGCTGATGAAGATAGTGTCTCTTATGTTGGCAACATATGAGTGGTGGTATTAGATAGGCACCAGAACATCAACCACTGGTTGTGTGGGTTGACTAAAAACTGCCAATGACTTTCCAAGTCGATTTTAGATAGTTGATCTATTATTGTGGCTTGATTTTTAGATGACTCTTGCCATGTTTTAGTAATTAATTTAATGTCTGGAAATGCTCCTTCAGGACAGTTTGAAATAATATTTGCTTGAAATAAAGTATCACTAATTGCCTCAATGAGATTATTATAAATATCTCTTGCATTGAACATTGTTTCCTCTACATGTTTAAGACGAATTTCCCATTCTCTAAAGACCATTTCCTTGTGTGACTCTTCAATTCAGGGAGGATTAACTAATCTTCCATCAGTGTTGTCCTACCATGTAAGGAAACCTACATTCTTTTCTTGAATTTCATCAAAATAAGTTCTGACATCTGATAATTGATCAACCAAGGAACTAGTTGTATGGCACAAATCATGAATAATGCCTAAATTTTGACAAAATACGATTTTTTGTTGAGCAAGGAGAGTATTTAACTCTCTTGTTTCCTTCTTGAAATCTGAAAATTGAGGATTAACACTTAGTTGTTCTATCATGTTCTGTAATTCCTGTATCAGAGTGTCCCAGGCCTGCAAATCAGTGTCATATTGAAATTTAAGGGCATTAAAATTGTTTTGCAGTTCATTAATTTGTCTTTGCCATTGATCAGCAATCTTTTCTTTCTCGATCTCAAAACTTGTTTCAAACTGCACAATTTTGTCTTCCTTTTATTTTAACAATTGTTTAGTTCAGTGGCCTTAACCATGGTTGACGAAGCATAGGCTCCCATGAATTAAGTGATTTTACCAGCCCCTCTATGGGAGTGGACAAAGGGCCTTTCCATACTACTTTGAAAGAGGCGTTTCTAGGAACTAAAGCCTACAATTGATGGATATTCCTTTTCTTCTTAGGTATTTTGACAACAAACTTATGCCTAGGACTGTAAGATACATCAATTGGAGGAATTTATTCAACCCTTAATACAACCTCAGATGTAGGGAAGGCTAGTATAACTTGCATATCTTCATCTCCTAAAGGATTCTTAGAGGCCTTTATCATGATCGGAGTTTGGTTGAGACCTTTGGAAGTATCTTGAACTTTCTCTTGTACAGGAGTCTTTACAACTTGAGGTTCATCGAACTTCAAAACCTAGTTATATTGCTCCCATATTTCCTCAAGCTTGATATTAGGCATGAGTCCTTCTGCCTGAGAAGAGGAGGAAGCACGTGTTGCTCTTTATTGATGCATATCAGTAGTGTGTGTGGAACCAACAAGTATAACATCATCCTGAATTGTGATTTCTTGAGGAAGCTTTAATGAATCCATGGGAAATGAGTTAGCCTTGCAGCCCTGTATTGGGTGAATTGAATCATCTCTTGTGGAGTCAAATATTATTATGCTTGTCTTGTAACCATTGAATAGGTGGAAGCTTTTTCAAATAAATCATCGAACTTGTCTAGTTCATAAGTAAATTGCTTGATGCTTGATTGTGCGGTAACCTTTTTGACAGTCTAATGGGGGTCATATTGTCTATTAGGAATGGTGGGGAAATTAAACTATAGGATAGAATTAATTTCAATGCCTGCATGTTTGAAATTATCCAAAGCATATATACCACACTGAATAGGAAAAACATGCATGAAAACGTGTTGGCCTTAACATGCTTCTGAATTAAGCAAAAGTCCTAAGACACATTTGCACACCATACATCACTAGTCCCAGTGGTGGGACATTGGAGCCACTCCTTTCTCCTCAAAGAACCGACTATCTTCTCTCAAGGCTATGTGAGAGGAGCCAAGGTGAAGAGTCTTTGTTCATATAATGGGAGGGGTATATGTAGCCAAGGGTGATGCTTGACCATTATGACTCTTGGACTTCCCTCATGATTATTCAACTTCCTATGGATTTTCAACTAACATGACTCTTCATCTTCTTGTGTGTTTCCATTGGACAACCACTTTACATTACATTCGGTTACAACAGATATGGCCCATAGTAGTGATGTGGCCTTTACAACTCATGACACAACTTGACATGACAATGTTGACATGTATTGGTTGGCTATGGTGTCCACGTCAAGCTGTTGCACTGCTAAGTGATGGATGTACTCTCGAGTGGGCTTTGTATTCTCCTTTGCAAGGCTTGATGCTGCAAGGTCTTCAATGGTCTTGGTCTTGCAAGATAGTTGTATATATGTGCTCTCTTCGCTTACTCTTGGATGTGCTTCTCTTGTCTGTCCGGCTACAAGTAAGTCTTCCAACATGTGCACTCCTTCTTCATCCCATTCATCATCTCGCCATGGTCCATCAGTGTACTTATTCCTACAATTCACTCACGATAGGATGACATCAAATCCAAAACCTCCTAGTCTAATATGCATGCATTGTCTTCTATGTTTCGGGCCCAATAAAGATGACAAGCTGGGAAAAAGGCCCAGTAACTATGCATTGTGCAGTTCCAAGTGACAAGGAGGGGGGGGTGGTCACTTAGACTACGCAAAGCGCACCATAGGCTTGGACAAGGAACTTCGAGGCATAATCTCCATTGTTTGGGAAAATTATGCAGAGGCCACTAGGAGGAAGAATTGTGTAGTTAAGGACACCAGTGGCAGCTGCAAGGTCGGAACCTGAGGGACACCTCTACGCAATTTCCAGAGGGAAGACAAGGTTGGAAAACAGAGGGACCAGAGGACAGTTTTGCACAGTTTTTTAGAGTAGTGAGTCCCAACTAAGGGGAGTCACTGGGACGACATCTCTGCTCAATTTCTGTAGTGCAGGCCCAGGTCTCTGTGCAATGCAGGGTTTCAAAAAGCAAGAAGGAGGCTCGATGATTATTCTTTTGAAGTGTGCATTCAGATGAGTAGTGACGCAGTTTCTATGCAATTCTAGGAACGAATACAGGTTTCTCACCTCTAGGATTACGCAGTGCAACTGACCGAGAAGACAACCTCAAGCACTACGCAATTCTAGAAAGCAGAGTAGTACCACTGAGGGCTGATACTGTGTAGTGCATCTCAGTTGGGGTTTGGGGAAGTGAAGTTGTTCCGTCAAGAGATTTTCAAGAAAATGGTTAAGTATGAGAGGCAAATGAACTTGTGATGACTCAACATTTTTTTATCACACACTTAGCGTACTTCAAGAACATGATAAAACTGACCATCATGACATTGTAGCAAAGCATGCACCTCTTTGGGACTATCTAGAGATGGAAGCGACAAGTGAAACACTTGGGATAGACCTTTGGACAACCGTGATGAAACTTGCGCAACAGTGCTTACAACTTTGTGTGTGAGTACGACGGATGTTCACATAGCTAGGACAACCCAAACACATAAATACATACCTTCGAAATCACCAGAACAATATCGCAAGCATGAAAAAGCAATAAACATACCAAAAGACGACAGTTGATTAAGCAAGTGCAAGGAAGCAAGCCACATAGAGGAAACACATGGAATGATTTTCAGTGCTTGGAACCATGCATGTAATTGAAGACAAAATGATATGACAATGATAAGCAATCCTACAAGCTATACTAAGAGGTGTATTTCAAAAGATGTGCTTTGTTTTCCATACCTGTCCTCTAATGGGTGATGCATCAGATGAGTCTTCATGCAATCCCGATCTTCTGTCATACCTTGAGTTTCTTGGTCCACTTATCTTCCTCCTCAACTCCTTGAGAGTCCTCAAGCATGTCATCCTTCTTGTGATAACTAAGATACACATCTGCGTAGTTTCAATAGGTAGTGACTGGTGCAAGATGAGGTCCTAGGAGGACACCTCTACGTAGTTTCAAGATCCAAGGCAAACAGGACAGCTGAGGGATAAAACTGCGTAGTTTTAGGATGCAAGACACTACTGCGGAATGAGGCCCTAGGAGGACACATTTGTGCAGTTTCAGGATACAAGGAAAACGGTGCAGCTGAGGGAAAAAACTATGCAGTTTTGAATGCTAAGGGAGGCTGGGAAGATTTCTCCTTGAAGCAAAACAAGCTTCCCTTTGCATAACAAGCGATAATCCCCATCCCCAAAGATGACACATACTGTAGAAAGATAAAAGCATGAATGATTCTTAAGATCAAAAATGGGAGCTTGAGATCATCATCTTACCGATAAGTGACTAAGGAACGATTAATCAAAAGATCCACAGTAGGCTCCGAAATTTGAGCACAGGCCAAAATTTTGGAGGGCGTTGTAGCTGCTACAACACTTGGTGACACACTAGTGTAATTCCAACTTCTCGTCTTGGTTCTTTTTAGTGCAGGGCCTTGGTCCTTCAAGAAGTATTGATTCATCATGCAAATTACTTTGGATTCCCCACTTATCCCATGGACAGACATGGTTTTCCTTGTACCAACTCAGTTATACACATCACAAGATCCATCGAGATCACATTGTTTTGAATTGGGAAGGTTAGTTTAGTTCACGAGCTTAATATTTTCATAGTATAGTGTTTCATCTTTGGTGTTGCTCCGCTGCCAGTAGGCCTTGACATTACCCCGACAAAGTCACGCAGGAAGACAAACATTGTAGAAATTTTGAATAATTTAACACATATTCAATGGAGATTATCCTGATCATGTACTATTGCGGAAAACATACACAATACATAAGCTCCTCTACGTTGATCATCAATATAGCAGCATCAATAACAATAAAACATCAAGAGCATTCACACATTAACACAGTATGTATCCCGGGGAAAGCATCTCGCTAAAAACCCCAACTATCTGTATATTAATGATTGAGTCATGTAACATTACACAACATAATACTTCTCACAAGTATCTCCACCTCTGTTACACACAATACAGCTCAGATCTGAATCAATCACTGGCTCAAATCTCCTTCGCTGCTTGCCTGCCTTCGCTGCTCAATACCTGCTCAAGAACTGATGATAATTCCAAGGCAACCACGTCTTTCCTTGGCAAAATCACGTGAGCACAAGCTACAATGTGGGCAAATACGTGAGCAAACTCATTGGCATACTCAATCCCTTGATTGTGCAAGATCTGATGCACAACTATAGTCACAACTGATAGCAATCTGATTCTCTAACACCTGTCCCTGCTGAACTGAACATGCACTGACATGCAACTGAGTTAACTGATGTATTCATTAGTTGTATAATGAGTTAATAACTTGTGAATTAATTAATAACTAATTCACCCAACTCATCTCTAGTCTATTTGCCAGTTAGACTAAATACAACCAGTTTAACAAAGCTAAACTGAACACAACTTCATCAACTGCACCTCCAGTCCAGTAAACTCAACTCACTTGAGTTCTAACTGAAGTCCTGCATGCAAATATTAGTTATCCATAGGAACCACGTATTTCCTTCTGGGATTGCATGTGCCACATCCGTAGCTCATCTGAAGTGCTCCAAGGGAATAAGATTAAGTTTATAGTCTAAATATTATTATGAGCTAATAATATTTGACTGTTCTATATTTAGACTGAGCAGTCACTCCGCTGTGGTGTCACTCCGCTTTGGTCAAAATAGAAGTCCATCTATTTTTCCAACTTGATCAATCATCCATAAACAGCAACCTGCAATCCATAGACATGATCCATATGTCTAAAAATAGACATAGTCTAAAATTAGACTTGCGCCAAAAATAGCCTGCGGGCCCACTTAGTGAAGGTGACTCCTTTCCACTAAGCTCCATCATCTTGTTGCATTCTCAACAAGCATTTCTTGTTGCACACTTTTCAACAAACATTACTCAATTGTCAGTGAGCCTCAAGAGTACCTCAATGGAATTGCTTGTTTCACCTCTCTGCGTGGGAAGCCTTTTTGTTCTTTCACCTCTTGTTATTTTTGAAAGATAACTGTGCATAGGCACTTATTTATTTTTGGGGCGTGTTGTGCTGCACAACAAGCCCCCATTTCATACAAATTTTTATACAAAATCTGAATGTGAAATGGGTCCCTCAAAAAATAAAATTAGTTAGATGTGTGAATAAAATGGTATGTAAATCATCATAAGAAAAATCCTTGTTAAAATCCACGATGTAAATAAATCATTTTATACAAACTTTTAATAAGAAAGAAAGTGTTTCCTTTATAATACTTAAAAATCATTCAATATTGCGATAAAGCGATCGGAGATTGCATATCGCAATATTAAAGGAAAAACACAAACAACAACCTCACACAATGCTCCGATCTGAAAAGGCAATCGCAATCGGTAAATCGGGGAAAACAAATACCGATGCACCATAAAGCAAAGACTCTCAATTCCCTCGATGCGATAAATCTAATCGCAATTGGCAATTGGCGACTTAGCCATGTCAACAATAAAGGAACATTTGAAGAGGCCTAATCGAAAACTCCTGATGCGATAAAGCTAATCGCAACCGACGATCGACACTCGGCAGAAGACACATGATAAAGGGATAAAGCCCATGTCAAATCCCAACTGTGATCTATTAATTAGGCACACATCTCGAAAAGAAAATATATTAAAGGAAGCTTGCATGCATTATATTGTATCACCTTTCGGTGATCGGAAATATTTAAAGCAAGTCTTAAAAGCCTTCCCTTTGACACTCCCGATCGCCGATCAACGATTTATCGCCGATCAACGATTTATCGCTGATCATCGATCATTAAAATCTAAGGCATGCTTGAAACAATCATTCAACATATGGGCAACGTGATGGGCATTTATGATGATATTCACCACGATTAACAGTTTAAACGGATATTCAATATTGCAGTTAAGGATGAATCTTTCAAAGGATTTCATCTGTGGTAATCCTTAACTATATTATATTTTATGCCAATCGACGTAATTCTATTTGTTATCATATTAGCTTGCAGCAGCATTTTCTTTGTATCATTGTTTGCAACTGTTTGCGCAGAATTCTTCCAAAACCAGAGAACCAGAGAAAATAGTAAAGAAATCAAAGAAGTCCGCAGCTATAGCTCCTACATCAGCAACTCATCCAGTCAAAGATCTTGGACCAAGCAAGAAAGGATTAATCTCAGATACAATGTGTCTTGGTTTAGGAAACAGAGCTGGGAGAGCATTTACAATCTAATTGAAGCTAAGGACCCTGAGGAATTATCAGAGGAAGCCACAGCCGACTCCATTAAAAAATCGAAAGGAACTCTTAAAGAATTGGCATGTTCCTATCTACAGAGAATAGCAGTGCGGGCTAAAATCCTACCATATACAGACGTAGTGAGATGGGTGGTGGAGAAAATTCTAGTCTCGGAAAGAACCTTTTGCACAACTGATGGGAGGATATTTGGTCCATTTCAGCCTAAGGATCTCATGAAAATGTACCACTTACCTCGACCTGAAAAGTGATACAACAAGGCGTTCTCGGAGGCGTTTGCAAAGGAGAACGATTCATAGTCAGCTCCGATAAAACAATGGAGACATTTCCCCGAAAAGCACAAGCACGAGTCATTGAGTAAGTACTCTGTTGACTCTTTGGCTTATCCTTATTGTTATCCCAGGGCTATGATGTGTAGGATGTGGGGAATACATGGTTGATCCAAATTCACCATAGAAATGGTTCCCCAAATGGAAGCTGCAATCAATGGTTATGTGATGGATTGGGCTAATATCTTGTCTGATAAACTAGCCACAACAATTTTAGAGTATAGGACAAATGCGCATAAAACTTCTCGGATTATTTCCCCATTCTATTACAGTTCTTATATAATGGATACCATTTGCTTTAATTCTGAATATCCAATGCTGGGGTGGAAATGGACTCCTCAAGACCCAAATCCAATCCATATTTACCACCAACAGTTATGGAAGGTGAATTATAAAAATCATTTGTATAAAATTTGCAATGGTTTTATTCTCCCTGTATATTATTCTATTTTTAATAAACCTGCTCCAAGGATATCCCCGGAAGCAGAAGTTGATTTAACAGTAGTAGGCAGTTGGTTCGAGGAGGAGAAATTTACTTACATAAGGCTTTTCGGTAGCCTTACTAAACCCCATGTTCTTCCCTTGTATGTGCCTGATAAATTGTTAGCTCGAGAGTTGGCCTACCAAATAACAGTAGAAGGGACATCCAGAACCCTTAAGGATTTGAAGAAGCATATTTGGCCAAACTTCCCTTTATAGTGTGGCATTTTCACTCTGCATGACTATATGCATGCAAAGAAGGAAACAGAAAAGATACTAATGCCGAATCTGGCCACAATTCCTAACAGGCCATATGATCCAAGACAGGTTGCTTATAATGTCATGTCTCAAGCCAAACTTGCTAAGTTTGATCATAAAGACGATGAATTTGATGATTTATTTTCCTCAGTTGAATCACTATTTCAAATTAAAACGTTGGCCAGAATGAGGTATCAAGATGAAGGGCTACAAATGTTTAACAGGCTTAGGGAATAGAGGTTTCAAACTCTGCCCTTAGACCTATTAGCAACAACCCCAGCAGTCCAATCAAGTGAAACTGGACAGCAAGTTGTTGATAAAGCTCCTACAGCAGAAAAGGTTCCTGAGAAGGAAAAAACACCAGAGCAGGAGCAAGGACAAGAAAAGGGCAGTGAACTTATTGCTTTAGACATTCATATTGATCCCAAACTACTCAAAGAATGGCAACAGTTTGACTCAATTATCAGTAATACTGAGAGCTTACAGGGATTTAGTACACATGAAGCAACAACTAGACAGAAGACAGCAACTAATACAGTTCCATCTGAAGGAACTAGCGGCCCACCCATGACTCAGACAGATGTTGAAATAATTCCAGAGAACCCTTCTGATGAGATTGTTCTACTTGTAGAATAAATACCACCCTTAGATGTCTTCTACAGCCTTAAGCATAGGGCTGTAATAAAGAGGCTAAGGAAAAAGAGAAAACTTGATCAATCTTCTCTTTAACCTACACAGATGGAGATAAATAATGTGGTATGGAGAGAGGAAGTCAACCCTTCCGAAGATCTTACTAATCTCTCTCAGTACGCCAAGGCATATACAACAGCTACTATGGATAAGGCATCGGAAGTCAGCAATTTTCTTTAAGAAAAAGATCAAGTGATCATCTCACTAGAGACACAGGTACAGGAAAAACAACAGAGGATAGAGCAGTTAGAGCAGTAGTTAGCAGCATAGAAGCAATCAAACGAGTAATTAAATGAGCAATTGCTCAAAGAAAAATAGAGGATAGACCAACATGCAGTTCAAAAGCAAAAAGATTTGTCTCAAGCATTGAACAAACTAAAGACAATGAATGAACAGTTGAGCAAATCGAAAGATGAACAGATTGCTCAGTTTTCATTACAAATAGAAAGGTTCAAGGAATTTTCTAAGATAGAGGAATTCAAATCAGAGGCTCTCCAAATAACTAAAGCATTATCTACTCAATTGAACTTGCTATGTAATAATATTTCTCTTGTTCCTCCCTTCTGTGAGATTTCCTCATCCATGATTGATAAGTTGGTTGAAAATAGACAAAAGCTAGAGCAGGTAGATGAAACACTAATAGAGTTTCTTTCCTGGCAAGAAACCAAGGAAGGGCAAGCCGCAAATCTGCCTCAAATTCTGGAATCACACAAGGAAATTCTATTCCTTGAGTGGCAAACTCAATTGATGAAGGCAGAAAGGGAAACATCAAGATGTAGATCAGCAACTGGTAATTTAGTGGATTTGATTAATAATACTCTTTATTTTTCAAATTTAATTTCAGAATGTACCCCAGGAAAATTACCATGAGTCAAAGCATTGGAGAAAACATGGAAGCAGGAGCTGGAAAAGAGGCAAATATTAATCGTGGGCATCCAAACATTAACATGGGAAACCTTTTGGTTCTTCCTTGTGAAACCATACAGTCAAAGGACAGCAATCAAATGCCTGATCGATGCAACTGGTTACATGATTCCTAAAATTATTGATGCCACCTATACTGCCCAGCTGCATTCACGTATGAGTTGTCCTCGAGAGCTGTAGCCGATGCTCACCATATGCCAGCTCAAGCCAAAAGATAGTCAGCCGAAACAATGAACCATCCTTACCGACTATAAGCATATCTATTTCAGGGAGATTTTCATGTATTTGTGATTCGGTTACACCAGCTCACAGTGTTTTTATTTCATAGTTAGTTAGTTTAGATAGTATTTATAGACCCTTTCATGTTTTTAGAAAGGGTCCTAAAAATTTTATATGAATACTTTGATTGGAAGTTGCACTATTGTGCTTCCAATACATATTTTTTTTTTAAACTAAACCTGTATTTCGAGCTTTTAATGAAGAGTACTTTTGTTTGATATGCACTACCACTTCCTATAAAATTATTTCTAAGTTAGAGAGCAGGATCCAAATGCAAATTCATGTTGGAAGGATTCGAACACATATGGTACTATTATCTATGTTTTGCTTCATTCTTTTATGTGAACTAGAATTCATTCATTTTTTCTATTGTTGATGTATGTATAAAGTTCTTACAGCAATCTCTTTTACTTATCACTATTGAATGTTCAAGAATTGTTATCTTTCATCCATATATGCGTCAATGATATATAAAGATCAGTGCAATAATGTTTTAATTATTACTTTGTTCAACTATTTGAACAAAGTAATTATCATATGAATGAATATTCTTATTTAAAAGTAAAGTCATCTACATGCTTATTTTTCAATGAGAACCATTAAGAGCTGCACTAAAACAGAAATTTCCTGGGATAGATTAGTAATGAATTTTAGAATAAATATTTCATCATTTACCATTAGATATAAGTAAATTAGATACTTGTCCATCCCATTCATAAATCATTATGAAACTGGTCCCATTATATCCAGTCGGAGCCACCACACCAAACGGAAAAGGAGTTGCCTTTAAGGTCCAGTCCGGGTGGTTTTCCCCAATCTTGATGTAGCAATTTTCAAGGCATAAACATTTTTGGTGCTAGAAGGAGGGCTTGAATTGTGAATGGCGAGCAAACCCAAATCTACAACCCATTCTGAGAGTAAATCTCCCTCCACCTCACCTCCGACTTCTCCCTTGCAGACTGGAACTCCAGTTTCCAAGCAAGAAGTAGAAGAGTCAACAACCACTGCTCAACCCCAAAATATCTCAGAAAATTAACTCCATAATCTCATGAAGTACAGTCTCTTATCCATAAACTTCAAGGATTCTCAATATCCCCACAGAAATCTGAAGTATCTCAAGGCAGTGTAACTTCGCAATTCATTCCTTCTCACCCTCTCACTAGAATTTAGAGTGAAAATCTTGGTATTGAACCTACTGAGTTACCTTTGCCTAAAAGGAAACGAGAAAGGAAAACAACTAAAGGATCTGATAGTTAAACTTTCTCGTCATCATCATCCATTTCATCTTCTCCAGTGTGAAGTCAACCATCCACCCCTCCACTTCAGATTGTTGTTCAACAGGGAAATGGAACATCAACATCTGTTTCTCAGCCTCCTGAAACTTCAATATCTTCTCCTTCCCAATCATCTGGAACTTCATTGGCACTGTCATCTAGTAGTAGTTCGACAATGGCACAGAATCCATGGAATAATCCTGGTGCGGTCACGATGCCTGCACCATTAAATCCATTGTCGTCTCATCCCAAGAAATGGTTGACGAAATTCAATCCAGATGCAGGCATACAGGCAGATGAGCACATTAACAACTTTATGTTGTCAGTCAACTTAAAAGGAGTTACAAAGGAAGATGTGGTTGTTAGGATTTTCCCTTATACCTTACAATGATCAGCTGGGTCTTGGTACTTTTCATTGCCATCAATATCCATTACTAGTTGGAATTTTTCAAGAACGGTTCTTGACTAAATATGGTGATGACAGATCTCTAGCGACGCTAATCAATGATCTTTCAAATCTTAGGATAGAGTCTAAAGAACCTATAAAAGAGTTCAATTCACTGTTTAATAAACTCTTAAATAAGATTTTGACTCCCTCTAAACCTAGTGAGCAAGTTAGGAGCGAATGGTATATAACAACTTTACCCTCAAATATAGCTATCTTTGTAGATAGAGCTGCAAAACCAACCCTAGCAGAAAATATGAAAGAAGCACTTGCTGTAGAAAAACGCATCATTGCCTTAGAATAGAAATCTACTCTTGAAGATAGAAAATCAAAAAAGGTCTCCTTCAAAGATGATTCAAAAAAGAAAGTGGCTAAAGATCCCTACGATATGGAAGGTCTCCAAAAAGTTCTCAAAACTATGTCAAATGAAATGATAGAAATCAAGAAGCAAGTAGCTGAGACTTTAAGAAACCCGAATCAAAGCCTCCAAATGCTATATCCAATGCAGACTCTGACCCTGAAAAGGAAGAAGAAGAAGAGACAGTCTTATCATCTCAAGAAACTGAAGAAGAGGTAATTGTAGAATGTCATGGGATGTAGGACTTTATCTTGCCTAATTCTGATACAAAAAAAGAACGAGAAGCTTTCCCTGTAACTACGAAGAGTAAAGGAACTCCTGAACCTGTTCAAATAACTCAGAAGGAAAGGAATGCAAGTAGCATTACTAAAGAAAAAGTTCCCACAAAGAAGTCTACGGTTGTACCTTCTCAAAATCAACCATCAGCCTCAAATCCACCTACAACATCTAAAACATTAGTAGTTGCAGACTCTATGGATTACAGCATTATTGAAGACATGAAGAAAACAAAGGCAAATATCACAATGTTTGAGCTTAGTAAACTCAATTATCAACAAAAATTGCTACTTAAGGAGTTAGATGCGGTACCTTCTTCCCCTCTTCCAAATGTTGTACTATCCAAAGCTACTAATGAGACGGGTAAACCACCTCCTGGTAGGGTAGAACCTACTGATGCTGTTTTAATCGGAGATAGATCAAATTCCCATACTCCTCCTTTTCTCTTGACCTACGAAATTTATAATAGAAATCTGCATAATTGCTTGATAGACTCAGGGGCTTCTTCGAATATAATGCTAGCCTTAGTTTGTTCTAAACTGAATATCGAACCCCAAAAGTCTACAATTCATATTGTCCAGTTGGATAGAACTAAGGTCCAAGTATTAGGAGAAATCAATTCAGTTACCATCAGGTTATTAACTAACCCAAGATTTGCTTAGAGAATTGATATCTTAATCGCTGATATTCCTGAGTTCTATGGTTTGATTTTAAGTAGAGACTGGTCTGAGAAACTTCATGGTTATATTTCCGGCGATTGGTCGCACATGTGGCTGGCCTATAAAGGAAAGCCAAATCAGATCAAGATTGATCAAGAAAAACATATGACTCACACTGTTACTGAGTTTGAGCAGGAAAACCAGCCAATAGCATTCAACAACAACATTTTGGGTAACTATTCATCTGAATCATTCTTTGGAAATTTTACTACTCAATCATCACCTTTCTCAGTAAATAGTTTCACATCTCAAATTGAGAATTTTTCCCAAATAGATACATCAAGGTGTGTTAAAATTTCTGAGGAAACTGTAAATAAAACTGTATATAAATCTTTGTTTTGGCCATTATACTTTGATGGGTCTAAATCTAATGAAGGTGCGGGGGCAGGATGTATTTTGGTTAGTCCTGAGGGAGAAAACACCATGTTATCATTCAGATTAGAATTTGAATGCACAGACAATATTGCTAAATATGAAGCTTTGATTCAAGGACTTTATAAATCTATTGGTCTTAAAGTTCAATATTTGAAAGTGTTCAGTGACTCTGAAATTGTAATAAGACAAGTCAGAAATACTATACATTGCCTTTCTAGTCACCTTAAACATTATCAATCCTTAGTGCAAGACCTTGTGTCTCATTTTCTAGCATTTAATATTTCTCCCATCCCAAGATCTCAAAATGCAGCAGCAGATTTGCTAGCTAATGTTGCTTCTAAGCTTTTGCCATCTGAAGATTACAGCCCCGATAGGTTTTCAGTAGAATTAGTTTTCAAGCCATCCATTCCTGACAATGTCACTAATTGGTGAGTGTTAAATCATAATGATGACATTTTAAATTTCTTAACTTCTGATAAGTCCTATGATGTTCAAATTATTGATGTAAGTGAGCATGATCTTCAAATGAAGGAAAAGCTTGAAGAAAACTCAATACCTAAACCAGTGGTCAAACTTGAGGATCTTTATGACATCAAAGATAGGTTTAAACAGGTTAATAATTCAAAGCTTCAAAGTTCTACTTTGAGATTTGAATTAATAAACCTTGGTACTGAGGAGAATCCACAAAACATCAATTTGGGATTAGGACTTACACCCGAAGAAAGAATTGCATTTATCAGATTATTGCACAAACATAAAAATGTCTTCCCTTGGAAATATGATGATCTGAAAACATATGATACATCCATCATACAACATACAATTCCGATGTTATCTGAAGAAAAACCATTACAACAGAAATTAAGGAATATTCATCCTAACTTAGAGAGTCAAATAAAAGCTTAATTAAACAAACTCTTGAAAGCTAAGATAATTTTTCCTGTTATACATTCAAATTGGGTGTCCAACATGGTGCTAGTAAGGAAGAAAAATGGTGACATTAGAATTTGTATTGATTTCAGAAATCTTAATAAAGCAAGTGAAAAGGATAACTTCCCTTTACCTACCATGGAGCAAACTCTCCATTTGGTGGTTGGTTCTGAACTAATGTCCTTCCTAGATGGTTTTTCTGGGCATAACCAAATTTTGGTCCACCCTAATGACAAACTTAAGACTACCTTCAAGGCCAAATGGGGAACTTATGCCTATCAAAAAATGCCTTTCGGATTGATCAATGTTGGAGCTACATTTCAAAGAGCAATGGACATCGCATTCAAAGGCCTAATCAATAAATCAGTAGTTGTCTACTTGGATGACATCACTGTTTTCTCTAAGAAAAGATCAAGTCACTTACATGATTTGAAACAAATCTTTGAGCGCTGTAAAAGGTATGGAATTTCACTCAATCCTAAGAAGTCCTTTTTTGCTCTTGACCAAGGTAAGCTCTTGGGTTTCATCGTTTCAAAGGATGATATTTATATTGATCCAGATAGAATCAAAGAGATTTCTGATATTCCATTACCACGTAACAAAAATACAATGCAATCATTTTTAGGCCAGATTAATTTTGTAAAAACATTTGTCCCGAATTTTTCGCAGATCATTTTACCATTACAAACCATGATTAAGAAGAATTCAGTGTTTAAATGAGGACATATAGAAAAGGAAGCTTTTGATTCGATCAAGCAATCATAAATGCTCCTGCTTTAAACGCTCCTGATTTTTCAAATCATTTCATCCTATATACTCTCGCATCTGATTCATCTTACGTAGCAGTGCTAACAAAAATCAATAATCAAAACTTGGAAGCACCAATTTCATTTTATAGTTCAAACCTTCAAGGTGTTGAACTCAATTACTTCGAAGTTGAAAAACAAGCCTTTGTTGTATATAAAGCCATTAAACACTTCAGGCCCTTTCTCTTAAAGGCTCATACAAAAGTTATAGTCCCTTTTTCAACAGTAAGACAATTACTAATTCAAAGGGAATTGGGAGAAAAAGGGAAAATTGGGTCACAACATTACAAGAATATGATTTAGATATCAAACCAGCAAAGATTGTCAAAGGCCAAGGTTTTTGCAGGTTGTTGGCAGGAGCTTCTAATATTCAGGAACATGAAGGTACAAATGATATTGAAGAAATCAATGAGATAAGTACAATCAATCCTGAATCCCAATATGCAGATTTGATATTCTATTTAAAAAATGGGTATGCTCCTTCTAACCTTTCCTATAAAAATAAACATGCAATAAGACTAAAGGCAAAGAATTTCATGATTGTTGATGATATCTTATTTAGACGGAATTATGATTCAATCTTGTTAAGATGCTTAGAAAAACCTGAAGCGCAAAAGGTCTTGCAGGAACTACATGATGGTCCGGCAGGAGGACATTTTGGAGCTGATACAACAGCCCCCAAAATAATTCATGCTAGGTATTATTGGCCCACTTTATTCAGAGATACTCATGAATATGTAAGGAAACGCCAAACATGTCAAACTACCAGTGGAAGACAAAAGAAATCAGCTTTTCCTTTGCAACCAGTCAACATTGAACAGGCCTTTGAATAATGGGGATTGGACATCATTGGAGAAATTATTCCACATTCATCCAAGCAACATAGGTATATCCTTACAACAATTAATTACTTTACTAAGTGGGTGGAAGCAATCCCTTTGAAGACAACGAACTCTGAGGCAATCATTGAATTCATAGATCAGTTCATCATTACCAGGTGTGGTGTCCCAAACACTCTTATTTTTTATAATGCATCTTACTTCTCCGGTAATTATATACTTGAATTTGCTATCAAGATAGGATTCAAATTGAAATATTCTGCAAACTACTACCCTCAGGGTAATGGTTTAGTGGAATCTACCAATAAGAATCTTATCAAAATCATTAAGAGAACTATTGAACAGAATCATAAAAATTGGCATAAGTCTTTGATATTTTCATTATGGGCAGACTGCATAACACAGAAGGCCTCAATAGACACTTCTCCATGTAATCTAGTGTATGGAAAAGAGGCTGTCATACCATCAAATTTAATACTTCCTTCACTAGCTTTAGTGCAGTTTATTGAAGAAAACCCTTTATATTCTATTCAATTAAGACATGATCAGATTCTGAAATTAGAGGAAGAAAGGGAGAATGACTGAATTACACATGAAAAGCATCAACAAATTATCAAATCTTCTTTTGATACAACTCCAACAGGCTCAAAACATTTACAAGTTCGTGATCTAGTTTTAAAGTGGGACAAAGCCCATGAGGAAAAAGGAAAGCACACTAAGTTTCAGAAAATGTGGCTTGGACCATTCCAAATCAGTGAGAAGATAGGGCCATCTACATTCATATTACAAGATCTATCAGGAAAGAGAGATTCTCTTCCTGTCAATGGCCTTATTTTGAAAAAAAAAAATCAATTGAGGAGGTAACCCCTTCTCACTTTGTAAATATTCAATTTCCAGTTATATTTCTGTAGTTATTCTTGTCATAAGAAATAAAAGTTGTAAATAGTCTGCTATTGGTTTTTACTATATTGAAAAAGTCACTCAAAAGAAAATAGTCTTAATATCTATTTTGATAGATGAAAAGCCTTGAAGGAAAAAGAAAATTCTAGGGAATTAAGTATGATTGAATTTTAAAAACCCTTTTTATTTTTGTAAAATCTTCTCAAAACTTAAAAACACTCTAAATCATTCTAAAAGTTTTAGAAGCCTAAAAACGGTTATCAATACAAAGTAAAGACTGATTCAAGCCTAGCATCTTCAAATCACAAAATTGTCATCCATGTTCTCTTAAGGAGAAAATTATTCACCCCATCCATCAAAGTTTATAATTTTTCAGATTGTAATTCTAAAATATATCTAATATAAAAGATAAGAGGTCTTATCATAAGCCTGCTTACCATGTTCATAGGGGATTAGTTCAACTGGCATTACCAATATTGCATACTAAAACAGGATAATGGCTAATAATTATAAGACAAGAGGTCTCATCACGAGCCAAAGTGTTCAGTTAAATTATAACCAGTGAATGGCATTATCAACAGCTGGCCACCAAACCAAGACAATGGCTTTTTATCTTACAAAATAAAGTTAAAAGAAAATGAAATACAAAAAATGTGGAAACATATCTTTTGGATTCATTCTTTTAAATTATACTTTGAAATGGATGGGACAATGAATGATTAAATGGTTAAAAGGTAACCCTGTTGAGACTATGGACGTTTGCTGGCAACAGTGGCTCTACCTGTGAGAAAGGAGTCATTATACAAGAAAGGTGAGAGAAGGCTTTTGTTTTATCATTATCAACAAACTAAGGTTTACTTAAAACTTAGGATGTATTTAATTTTGAGATGAGAAAGAAATAGCAAGAATAGTTTTCATTACATTCAGAATTTATAATTACCTATTTATATTAGATTTTCTCTATCTATTAAGGTTTTCAGATTAAGAAGCTAAAGTATTATATTATTTTTTCAGAGATAATTGTTTCTCCCAGTGAATCACCAATTGTTGTGCTGCACAACAACCCCCCATTTCATACAAATTTTTATACAAAATCTGAATGTGAAATGGGTCCCTCAAAAAATAAACTTAGTTAGATGTGTCAATAAAATGGTATGTAACTCATCATAATAAAAATCCTTGTTAAAAGCCCCGATGTAAATAAATCATTTTATACAAACTTTTAATAAGAAATAAAGTGTTTCCTTTATAATACTTAAAAATCATTCACTATTGCGATAAAGAAATCGGAGATCGCATATCGCAATATTAAAGGAAACACACAAACAACAACCTCACCCAATGCTTCAATCCGAAAAGGCAATCGCAGTCAGTAAATAGGGGAAAACAAATGTCGACGCGCCATAAAGCAAAGACCCTCAATTCCCCTGACGCGATAAAGCTAATCACAATCGGCAATCGGCGACTCAGCGATGTCAACAATAAAGAAACATTTGAAGAGGCCTAACCAAAAACTCCCAATGTGATAAAGCTAATTGCAATCGGCGATCGACACTCGGCGGAAGACACACGATAAAGGGATAAATCCCATGTAAAATCCCGACTGCGATTTATTAATTAGGCGCACATCTCGAAAAGCAAATATATTAAAGGAAGCTTGCATGCATTATATTGTATCACCTTTCGGTGATCGGAAATATTTAAAGCAAGTCTTAAAAGCCTTCCCTTTCACACTCCCAATCGCCGATCAACAATTTATCGTTGATCATCGATCATTAAAATCTAAGGCACACTTGAAACAATCATTCAGCATATGGTCAAATTGATGGGCATTTATGATGATATTCACCACAGTTGACAATTTAAACAGCTATTCAATATTGCAGTTAAGGATGAATCTTTCAAAGGATTTCATCCGTGGTAATCCTTAACTATATTGTATTTTATGCCAATCGACATAATTCTATTCATTATCATATTAGCTTGTAGCAGCATTTTCTCTGTATCAATGTTTGCAACTATTTGGGCAGAATTCTTCTGAAACTAGAGAACCAGAGAAAATGGGAAAGAAAACAAAGAATTCCACAGCAATAGCTCCTATAGCAGCAACTCATCCAGTCAAACATCCCGGACCAAGCAAGAAAGGATTAATCTCATATATGATGTGCCTTGGTCTAGGAAACACGAGCTGGGAGAGCATTTACAATCTAATAGAAGCTAAGGACCCTGAAGAATTATCAGAGGAGGCCATAGCCGACTCCACTAACAAATCAGAAGGAACTCTTAAAGAATTGGCTTGTTCCTATCTACACAGAATAGCAGCGCGAGCTAAAATCTTGCCATATACAGACGTAGTGAGATGGGTGGTGGAGAAAATTCTAGTCTCGGAAAGAACCTTTTGCACAGCTGATGAGAGGATATTTGGTTCATTTCAGCCTGAGGATCTCATGAAAATGTACCACTTGCCTTGACCTGAAAAGTGATACTACAAGGCGTTCTTGGAGGCATTTGCAAAGGAGAACGATTCAGAGTCAGCCCCAATAAAACAATGGAGACATTTCCCCGAAAGGCATAAGCACGAGTCATCGGGTAAGTACTCTGTTGACTCTTTGGCTTCTCCTTATTGTTATGTCGGGCCTATGATGTGTAGGATGTGGGGAATACATGATTCGGCCAAATTCACAATAGAAATGGTTCCCCTAATGGAAGCTGCAATCAACGGTTATGTGATGGATTGGGCTAATATCTTGTCTGATAAACTAGCCACAGCAATTTTAGAGTATATGACAAATGCACATAAAACTTCCCAAATTATTTCCCCATTCTATTACAGTGCTTATATAATGGATACCATTTGCTTTAATTATGAATATCCAATACTGGGGTGGAAATGGACTCCTCAAGACCCCAATCCGATCCATATTTACCACTAACAGTTATGGAAGGCAAATTACAAAAATCATTTGTATAAAATTTGCAATGGTTTTATTCTTCCTGTATATTATTCTATTTTTAATAAACTTGCTCCAAGGATATCTCCGAAAACAGAAGTTGATTTAACAGTAGTAGGTAGTTGGTTCGGGGAGGAGAAATTTACTTAAATAAGGATTTTTGGTAGCCTTACTAAACACCATGTTCTTCCATTGTATGTCCCTGATAAATTGTTAGCTCGGGAGTTGGCCTACCAAATAACAGTAGAAGGGACATCCATAACCCTTAAGGATTCGAAGAAGCATATTTGGCCAAACTTCCCTTTATGGTGTGGCATTTTCACTCTGCATGACTAGAAGCATGCAGAGAAGGAAACAGAAAAGATACTAATGCTGAATCTAGCCACAATTCGTAACAGGTAATATGATCCAAGACAGGTTGCTTATAATGTCATGTCTCAAGCCAAACTTGCTAAGTTTGATCATAAAGACAATGAATTTGATGATTTATTTTCCCCAGCTGAATCATTATTTCAAGTTAAAACATTGGCCAGAATGAGGTATCAAGATGAAGGGCTAGAAACGTTTAACAGGCTTAGGGAACAGAGATTGCAAACTCTGCCCTTAGACCTATTAGCAACAACCTCGGCAGTCCAGTCAAGTGAAACTGAAAAGCAAGCTATTGATAAAGCTCCTACAGCAGAAAAGGTTCCTAAGAAGGAAAAAACACTAGAGCAGGAGCAAGGACAAGAAAAGGGCAATGAACTTATTGATTCAGACATTCATATTGATCCTAAACTACTCAAAGAATGGTAACAGTTTGACTCAATTATCAGCAATACTAAGAGCTTGCAGGGATTTAGTACACCTGAAGCAACAACTGGACAAAAGATAGCAACTAATACAGTTCTATTTGAAGGAACTAGCAGCCCACCCATGACTCAGCCAGATGTTGAAATAATTGCAGAGAACCCTTCCGATGAGATTGTTATACGTGTATAAGAAATACCACCCTTAGATGTCTTCTATAGCCTTAAGCATAGGGCTATAATAGAGAGGCTAAGGAAAAAGAGAAAACTTGATCAATCTTCTCTTTTACCTACATAGATGGGGATAACTAATGTGGTATGGAGAGAGGAAGTCAACCCTTCCGAAGATCTTACTAAGCTCTCTCAGTATGCCAGGGCATATATAGCAGCTACTATGGATAAGGCATCAGAAGTCAGTAATTTGCTTAAAGAAAAATATCAAGCAATCATCGCACTAGAGACACAGGTACAGGAAAAAAAACAGAGGATAGAGCAGTTAGAGCAGCACAGAAGCAATCAAACGAGCAATTAATGAGCAATTGCTCAAAGAAAAACAGAGGATAGACCAACATGCAGTTCAAAAGCAAAAAGATTTTTCTCAAGCATTGAACAAACTAAATACAATGAATGAACAGTTGAGCAAATCGAAAGATGAGTAGATTGCTCAACTGTCATTACAAATAGAAAGATTCAAGGAATTTCCTAAGATAGAGGAAATCAAATCAAAGGCTCTCCAAATAAATAAAGCATTATCTACTCAATTGAACTTGCTATGTAATAATATTTCTCTTGTTCCTCCCTTCTGTGAGATTTCCTCGTCCATGATTGATAAGTCGGTTGAAGACAAACAAAATCTAGAGCAAGCAGATGAAACACTAAAAAAGTTTCTTTCCTGGCAAGAAACCAAGGAAGGGCAAGCTGCAAATCCACCTCAAATTCTGGAATCACACAAGGAAATTCTATTCCTTGAGTGGCAAACTCAATTGATGAAGACAGAAAGGGCAACATCAAGATGTAGATCAATAACTGGTAATTTAGTGGAATTGATTAATAATACTCTTTATTTGTCAAATTTAATTTCAGAATGTACCCCAGGAAAATTACCATGAGTCAAAGCATTGGAGCAAACATGGAAGCAGGAGCTGGAAAAGAGGCAGAGATTAATCATGGGCATCTAAACATTAACATGGGAAACCTTTTGGTTCTTCCTTGTGAAACCATACAGTTAAAGGACAGAAATCAAATGCCTGACCAATGCAATCGGTTACATGATTCCTGAAATTACTGATGCCACCTATAATACCCAACTGCATTCACATATGAGTCGTCCTCCAGAGCTGCGGCGGATGCTCGCCATATGCTAGCTCAAGCCAAAAGATAGTCAGCCAAAACAATGAACCATCCTTACCAACTACAAGCATATCTATTTTAGGGAGATTTTCATGTATTTGTGATTCGGTTACACCAGCTCACAACATTTTTATTTCATAGTTAGTTAGTTTAGATAGTATTTGTAGACCCTTTCATGTTTTTAGAAAGGGTCCTAAAAATTTTGTATGAAGACTTAGATTGGAAGTTGCACTATTGTGCTTCCAATACATATTTTTTTAGTGAAACTGGGCCTATATTCTGAGCTTTTAATGAAGAGTACTTTTGTTTGATATGCACTACTGCATCTTATAAGAGTATTTCTAAGTTAGAGAGTGGGATCCAAATGCAAATTCATGTTGGAAGGATTTGAACACATATGGTACTATTATCTATGTTTTGCTTCATTCTTTTATGTGAACTAGCATTCATTCATTTTTGCTATTGTTGATGTATGTATAAAGTTCTTACAGCAATCTCTTTTACTTATCACTATTGAATGTTCAAGAATTGTTATCTTTCATCCATATATGCGTCAACGATATATAAAGATCAGTGCAATAATGTTTTATTATTACTTTGTTCAACTAGTAATTATCATATGAATGAATATTCTTGTTTAAAAGTAAAGTCATCTACATGCTTATTTTTCAATAAGAACCATTAAGAGATGCACTAAAACAGAAATTTCTCGAATAGATTAGTAATGCATTTTAGAATAAATATTTCATCATTGCCATTAGATATAAGTAAATTAGATACTTGTCCATCCAATTCATAAAAATTGGTCCCATTATATCCAGTCAGAGCCACCACACCAAATGGAAAAGAATCTGCCTTTAAGGTCCAGACCGGGTGGTTTTCCCCGATGTTGATGCAGCGATTTTCGAGGCATCAACAGGGCAAAAGAGGGATCCTAATTTATTGACAACAAGAGAGGTTGTTCCTTCAGAGAAGCATGTAAAGACCTTTGATTTAGGTGTGCTCGTTTATATTTTTCCCCTTATCCATTCTACTAGTTGGATAAGCTTGAATACACCAAAGACAAAAACTGAGTATATGCATGAGGTTCCCGGACTAAACACAAGCGCATAGTTGGACCAAAGTGGAGGATCATATTTTCTGTCAAGACTTCATCAGCCAAAAGTTACAACCAAACACTAGAAAGATGGACACAAGACTAGCCAAGGGCTGCAGTGTCACAAGACTCTTTGAACGTCAGCCACATACACATTCAGAAGTCAGGACGCAGGTCCAAACATAACACTTATTCACATAGTGAAAACAAATGGAAAATTTAACAGGGAAGGAAACAAAGCAAAAAGAAAGAATACACATAACCATGAAACCAAAATTGAAAGACAAGACAACAAAACGACTAAAGAAAACATGTTGTAAAGCTAGAATGAGACAACCAGGATGAACTACAGGGAACGAGTGCAAGGAAAGGAAAACGAAGACAAAACTAATCCTACTCCTATCTTAACAGCTAGATAGTCAGGGTTACGTGTAATGAAATTTATAGTGAAGCCACCATAATCGTTCCCAACCTTCATCCATAAAGATATGAATGACTAAAATAGATAAACAGTGATGTGCAACAGAAAATACAAAAACTTGAAAAACTTTCACAAGGGAAGGAAGGTCTTACCTGTGGGAAGAAAGATGTGTTACAACCACTACTTTTACCCAATGCACATGCTTACCTCTTTGATGGATGTCACTTTTCAACAAACCTCAGAAGCCTCTTGTGGGTGCGTCCTTGCCTACACCGAACTTCTTACCATGCACGAGGAAGGATTGAAACTTGATGCATGCAACAGATCTTGCCAAGTAAGATTGTTCTAGACATTCAGCGATTAGATCGTAAAATTCATAATGGTTGTCCGGAAAGCCTCGTGATCTTTGAAAATATAAATTTTCGATTAGAGAGATGGGATCACACTAAGAATCTTGTAAAGAAAAACACATCTGATCATTTTTGGTGGTCATGCCGAGACAGTGCAGACCTGCCATAGCCATCAATGAAGGCTAAAGTACCTCACATGCTTAACAAAAGGTTGAAGAGAGAGATGTTAAACGGTGAAGATCAAAGAGCATGAAGCCACTGTCATCAGATGTGCTGATGGAAAATGATAAGCTGAATGACAGCCACCCAAGACAGAGCAATGATCAGATGAACTAATTGAGATGTTAGATTCCCAATTTGCAATGAACAAAGAAAAATCCATGTGAAAAATCTTGTGAAGGCTCTAAACAATGGAACCAAGTTCGTTGTGTGCTAAATATGACAGACAGATTTGCAGTACAAAGTTGGCAAGAAGACCAAGGATCTAACCATGAAGGGGAAAATTCGATAAGTGTGGTTGGGGGAAAAGATAGTCTTTGAGATGATAAACTTCACAGTTCCATGACTTCTTGAGAGATGGACATTCCTAAATTGAGTTTGATGTGAGAGATATGCATGAAGACGAATGCGCTATAACAGTTTAGTGAATTCAATGATACATGAAATTTTGAAAATTGGAAAGATCACACCCGGAATACCAAGCATTTTTCACACTGGAATTCACATTAAGTGCAACCATGCAGATAGATAGATTGTGCGTGAGAAACCAAATCAGATTTGGTTCGGGGGGCTTACCAAAGTTGTGAGGTCCTGACATAGCCATTAACGAACGTTGAAGTGCCTCAACTCCGTAGTAAGTCCCATAACTTTCCAGAATTGCAGAATCACATTTTGAAGCTTGAACCAGATCATGTATGGCTTGAGGGTGGTTATTGCTGCTAATTTCAGAATTGCTTTTTGGATGGCATCCATCTTTGTCACGGGTTTCAACAACAATCATATTTCTCAATTAAAGAGGCTCTTCTGATGATACGTCCAAAGATAAACGAATTGGTGAGCTTGCATGAGCAAGCTGATTTGATGGGTAGTCTTCATGCAACATCAGAGATGATGAGGGGTGGGAAGAGCCCTGTGTGATTCGACTATTTTCAATTTTATCACGGATAGCCTGATCGTCTTGTGTCAATCGAGGAGATAGCTCATCAAATAAAGAAGCAATAGAACATGGAGCATCTCTGGTCCATGTAGATGTGTTGCGAATGGTAGGACACAAGGGAAAGTGAGGTGGAGAGGAAGTTTTGATTTGGACGTCTTCTTTGACCATAGCACATTCTAGATCTGAGTTAGAGTCTTCATGAGAAAATGAAAGATCACATGATGTGCTTTAGCATTTGTCATGACATATGGAAGCAAGGGAGTGATGACTGCCCAAGGTTGGGGGTTGATCAAAAGAATTGATTGTACAGGATGTTCCACTAAGATTAGCAGATTGAGAATCGTTCAAGAATGGAAGCTCATTATTTTGATGCAAACATTTTTAAAACAGAGAGGAAGATTTATAGTGTCCTCACCTGTCTTCTCCTCTTCCTGTGTAATTCGACTACCTTGTGCCTGATCGCAATTTGAGCCAACAACTTGAGAATGAAGAAAATGTGAACAACTGGTTGGCAAAGCGGGATGATCAAGTGATTCATGGTACAAGGAATCATGGCTTGTACATGATAGAGGATGGCAGAGATGCAAATCAGATTCGAGACTTGAGTTATGAATGGTGACATCTCTTGTGGAATGGAGGGGTGAGTCTTCATTGTAGGATTCTTGAGCCATTCTAGAACATCTACCATTGAAGTGGGAGATTGATGAGAAGACGAGATGGGGACCTGATGCGCATATTTCTTAGCTTCGTGATCACCACAAGGGGGCACCCACATCGGGATCGAAAAAGGAGGAGGAAAAGGAACAAATGGGGTAGTGGGCTCCTCCTGTGTAGTCTGAGGTGCCTCATGATCCACAAGAGTTGGGGAATAAGGGAAATCATGCGATTCATCGCATTGGGAAACATGAAGCAAGCATTTGAACTCTTGTCTAATGAAATCTGAGTTCAAAAATTGGTTAGGAATTTCGCAATAAAGGTGAAGGAATCACTCAGCAAAGTCCTTAACTGATTCAACAGGATCCATTCTTAAATGAAGAATTCTTTTACATACATATTAGTTGTTGTACTTATTGAAAGATTTACTCAACATCTTAGCAAGCTGAGAAATCAAATCAATAGAAGCAACAGGTAATGTATGACACCATTTCCTAACATGACCTTAGAATGTGAGGGTGAGTAATCTAGTGATGACATCTTCAGAACCTACTTTGTTACAAAAACAGCAATGGACAACTTGAAAGGGATGTTCACGAAAAGTTTATTCACCCTTACCATTAAACTTAAGTTCGAACAGGTCATGAATGAGCTCTACAGGGATGATACAATTAAGCTCTTTGGAAAAACATCTCGAGGTTATGATTTTGGGAAGAATCATTTCAAAATTAAGAGATCCAAACCAGACTCTACAGGTGCATCCTATCATCTGGCCCTCCTTCTAGTGCCAAAAATGTTGACGGTGTTGGACCCACCA
>APFE030475641.1:0-14191 GCA_000404065.3 Pinus taeda | reverse complement strand
TTCTATAGGGTGCGACGGGCAAGAGTAGACAAATGGTAGAGGTAGTTTTCTAGGTGGAAACTCAAAGAATCTTCTAGAAACTGCTCATATGACACTTGCCTCTCTGAATTTTCCCACGGATGAGTAAGAGATCATGAAATATCCAAGTGGAACCAAGAACTATCAGAGAAATGACACTAATCAAAATCCCAGAAGCTGACTCACCCACCTACAAATATCTATATATGGATCCCTCATCGTAGAGATCCAAATGTTGGAATTTTGTATTTTTGTAAGGAAGTGTTGTTGGTTTCTCTGTGAGACATTGTAGTGTTGGGTGATCTAGCTTTTCATGAGGTGAAGAGGGCTTTCATACTAGGAGGATGGCACTGGGTCAAACCACTAGGTTGTAATCCTCTCTTTTACTACTCCTATCAATAAAGCTATTTGAGTTTTCCTCCATATTCTTGTATATTTCTGAATCTTGTATTGGTGTATGCATTTGTATGGTTAATATACATCTGATCCTATATTGTTTATGGTTATAGATCTCTATGCTTTGTTGGTATTATGCTGCTTTGAATCTATAGGTGTTCTTTGAAGTGGGACAAGTGAGGAAAGAGTGGCGAAGCTCTGTCAAAGGATGGAGGAAACGAGTAAGGAGCCAAGCGAAAGACTAAGGTTGGTACTCTCTGCTTTTCTCTCATCTATCTCTCATAAAGGAAAACACAAGTAACTTTAGTTTGTTTGTTTCTAATATAGCTACCCATCTTAGTGGGACTAGCAGCTCTGAATGGACACTAGTTTTCCCGGTAAAACCTATCTCTCTTCTAAGTGGAAGAAGTGGTGATGAGACAGTGAAATACTATATCGCTACATATTGCAAACCTCAAGCCCTTCCTACTAAGGATGGGAATATTAGCATAAAGGATGTAACCCAATTACCTCTAAGAATGAGCTTATTCATTATCGCAAGATTGGCAGGCAACTTGACACTACATGTAGCAAGAAAATCATACATGCAGTATGGGATATAATGTTTAGAGCTAACAGTATCCAACTGGAGTGAGGGTGTCTTGATCAATTTGAAGGAAAATCATACTAAAGCAAAGGAAGGGAAGTTGAATAATTTCAGCTATGGAGCGATCCTAGTATCATTTTCTCTAGAACGGGTACCATAACTATAGCCTCAATAGATTGTACTTGAGCCCATCGATCTGAGGACCCCATAGATGAGGATGTGGATAAACCATATGAGTGGGCATGCAAGTCCATTAGCAATCAATTTTTCACCAGCCTTCTTTGGGTGGCTACGCATGCAGTTCATCATCATTTATGATTATCCTTACGCAAGGATGGATTTTCGTGATTATCCCGAGCTCGAGTTGCATGAGGGTGAGTAATGGGATGCTTCAGGTAGGATACTTTGACCATTAAATTTTTTAAAGTTTTACGATTTTTTTTTGTGTTTTTTGATGCTCCCGAGACTAGACTATTTGATGTTTTCATGTAGACATTAGACCTGTTCAACTCGTAAGTCTACATATCTCTATTGTTCAGAGAAACAAACAAAGGAGGAGGTAGAGAGACCAGTACACATCACTGCAGTAGGATGGGATGCCCTACGAGATCCAGATGTAGCAGATATCCTATCAGAGGTGGAGCGCCACATGGAGGTACTGACATACGGAATTGATGAGACTGTGGTCAATCAACCTCCATTGTGACTTCAACAAAATACAATTGGGGTGCCTAGCCATATTGGTCGATTACTCTGCAAAATAGCTCGTGAAGTGTTGTTTTATCATGAGAACTACTTATTTGTCTACTTTGATGTTTCACATGTAGTTTTTATATGGATGATATAGCCATATGTGTCTCAGGGAACACATTTTGTAAAACCAAACTTAATGCATATATATATATATATTCAGTGTTTCCTAATTCCTATTGTGCTTTCAATATGATGTGATGTGAATTGAAATTTATTTACATTCTTTGCAAATGTCTATTTAAAACAAAATTATCGAGGGCATCTATTAATGTGTTTAGATTCCTAGAAATATGTTCATATCGTATGAAATTGAAATGTATTTCCAAAATATGCACTCTTAAAACCATGCAAAGGATGGCGAGATTTCTCGCTGAATAGATGTTCACGAGTTGTGAGTCAAGCCTGATGACTATATGGAGGATACCATGTGAAAAAACATCATAAAGTATCTCAAATATTGTACTATACTCAATGATGTTGTTAGTTGAGTGACCAATGCAAATACCCTGCATACTTACTAGCTCACCATTTAAAGCAAAGATAACCCACACAGCAGAGGCTAGGTTCCGAGTACTATGGCTAGTGCCATCGGCATAACCAATAAATGGTTCGAGATAGGTTGACATATGCAATCCAAAAGTAAACATAATCAATAGAAACCATGTGAAACTTTGGAAAACACACTAAACACACCTATAGGAAATATGTACATAGCATACCATGCGTGGGATCAAGCATAGTATTTTTTTAGGTACAACCCATTTCTAGGTTGTGCCAATGAAACTCCATTGATATTTACTAACTCATAAGCCCCTTTTACAAGGACTCACTTGAAAATGTATGGGCCCAACCAAATAGGGTGGAACTTTCCTCGACCTAACTTGTCAGCCTCCTAGTCATACAAGAGAACTAGATCTCCTTTCGAGAAGATTCTAGGCTTGACACTTTTGTCATGTTGCACTTTGATGTCTCTTTTATGGGCTTCATTAGTGAATGCGGCATCATGTAAGGTTTCATCCAAATGAGTTAGATGTAAAAGATGATTCTCCTCTGTGGAAGTAGCATGAAGAAGTTCGATATCTAGCTTCAGTGACGAAATTTCGCATTCGTTGGGGAGGATCGCTTCCAGACGATAAACCAAATGGAAGGCTATGAATGTAGTATCAATCCTAACTAAGGTTCGATATGCACATAGGACAACAAAGACAAGAAAGTGATAGTCTGATTTGTGGACCCCTATCATCCATTGAAGCATAGCCTTAAGAACTCTGTTAATCGCCTCAACTTGTCCATTAACCTAAGGATAATAGGGACTAGAATTTTCATGTGAAATTCCTAATTTGGTAGCTAATTCAGTCATCATATGATTCCTAAAGTGCTTCTCGTGATCTGTTGATATTGCTTGTGGAAAACCGAACCTAGCAATCACGTGATTGAAGAAAAATTATGCATTCGTTTCACTAGGATTATTGAATGTAGGCATTTCTTCAACCCACTCAGTAAAGTCTTCAACATAGACAATGATGTGGCCATGCCCCCCAACTGAGGGAGGGTTACATGTCATAAATCAATGCCCCATTTCGCAAAGGAACCAACAGTGAAAATGGGATACAAAGGAGCAGGTGGAGTGAATTTTTTTATCATAGATCTAGAACACATGACATTTTTGGACTGTGAGGATACAGTCATGGAAAATGGTGGGGAAAAAGTAATTGACACATAAGATTTTTTGTGCGGTAGCATAACTAGATAAATGTACACCACATGCCGTCAAGTGGCATTCATTAAAGACTTTCTCGACCTCCTCAAGAGTGAGGCACCTCCGTAAAATCGTATCGATACCATGATAGTAAAGAGTGTCATTGATAATCACATAGTTTCGAGATTGGTACCGGATACGTCACTACTTTGAGCGAGAGGTAGTAGGATGGAAATTTTGGGTCTAGAGATAGATGAGAAAATATCCATACCATGGGTCAGATAACGATATTAGGCAAAATGACTCATCTAGGATGGAATCTTCAGATGTAGATTCATCATAATGGCAAGAGAGATCACACATTAGTTCAGCAAAAAATAGGGATTTCATTGACTTGTATTTGACGAATTCCATGTCATTAGAGAATAACAATCCAATTAGACTATTTTCTCTCCAAAAATGGATGTGACAATATGTATTTCATAGAGTTGCAATCCGAAATGACCATAGTTTTCCGAGGCAAGATGTAATGGAAAAATCTCTGGACAGCTTGAACAACCGCCAAAAGTAACTTTTCCACATGAGTATAGTGGATCTCAATATTGTTGGGGTTCTGGCTCAGATAATAAATGGGATGTTCATTCCCCATATTGTCTTCTTGGACCAACAACATAGCTATAATAGATATGGCAGCAACATGGTACAAGAAATAATCACACTGATAGTCGAGAGAATATAAAAGAGATGCCCGAACCAGTACATCTTTCAAGGCATCAAATGCGTTCTATGCAACGTCATCCCAATGGAAGGGAATCCCCTTTCTCATTGAGAGAGTAAATCCTTTGGTCAATTGAATCAACATAGTTAGGGATGAACCTCCTTAGGAAGTTAGCTTTCCCTTCGAGTCTTTGTAACTACACAAGAGCGGAAGGTGTAGGCAAATCAATGATTTCCTAGACTTTTGAAGAATCAATATGAATTACTTGTTTCAAAACTATGAAACCAAGGAGTCAACTAGAACTGACACATAACACACATTTGTGCATGTTGAGTTGAATGTTGTAATGTCTACAACAGAGAAAGATGACCGGTAAATGCATGGGGTGATTAGTCTGACACTTGGAGTGAGAAGGGAGATCATCAAATAGGGTTGCAGGATGTGCTTTTTATCATGGAAAGTGTATTCCATCGCACATTGAAACATGGCCTATGCATTCTTAAAACTAAAAGGAATATTTCTATAAGCAAAAGTAGCCCAGGGACAAATAAATACAGTTTTAGGTTCGTCTGCCAGGAGAATGTTGATTTGATTATAAGCCAAGAATCCATCCATAAATGAATAAATCTCAAAGCGAGCACAATCATTAAAAATCTGGTCAATAAACAAGATTGGATAGTTGTCCTTTGGACAAGCTCGATTTGCATCCCAATAATTGACACATACTCAGATCATGCCCCATTTCTTCATGACAGGGACAAAATTCGAAATGTAATCAATTAAAGGAACAAGACATATGAAAATATCCTGAATAAGATTTTAGATTTTATTTCTTATGCCAGTAGCCTTCTTGGGATGGACTAGAGGGAGGCACTGTTGGATGGGTTTGGCATCAGGGTAATATTGATTTGGTGCAGTATGGTATTTGGGTTGATACCTGGAATTTCCTCGTATGTCCAAGAAAAGAAATCTCTTAACTCACCTAAAAGGGCTTGATAAATCTCAACTTTAGATGAAGTACAAGATACTCTGATGTATAAATTCTCGACTATTCATGGTTTAATCAAAATATCAAGAGAAATGGTTTATTCGATATTTGAAAGGTTCTTTTCAAAGTCGATCTCAAGAATGGAAACATAATTTGTAAGGGGTTTGACAGAATTAGGTAGGTATGCACCACTGAGATTATCTTCAATGATATATGGGAAGGATGAACAGTGATGATGTTTGTCCCATGACGCGTCATCTAACATCATGATCTCCATGATGCTTTCATCGATAGAGAATGTATGCGAGAAAGGATCAGAAGACATGTCATAATCCAGTGATCGATATACCTAATTAATCAAAAAGAAAGTATGGGTTGCACAGGCTGAGTAGATGGCTTCGTAATCTTGCTCAACAGGGCTAAGCGACATTTAGTTGCCAAAATGTTTGATGCTAGTTTCATTAGGAACAATCCAAGGATCAACGAGGATCGTGGATGATGATATCATGTTGATACAATAAAACAAAATGGAGGAGTTGGGAAGGGGAGGGCGAGGGAGTGAAAAATTTCCCATAAGTGATGAATCCTTCAATAAACCAATTCCAACATGTTGATAGGAATGTATGACTTCCCCTACAAGAGAGAAACTTCCAGTAACATTTCAATCAAAGGCAAAAAAGGTGAGTCAATCTGTGGCCACAATCCTGCCTTTATGAGGACAAGAAATCATGTGGAAGTAAGTTGAAAAACCGAAAACCATAGCATAAACCCATGTATGTCCTAGTAGAAGATTATAATCCAAAGGTCTGTAAATAACTTGTACTTCAACGTAGATGGATTTTCCCCCTAATTCCACTTGGATAGAATTCAAAATGCCACAAGGTTTGTATCTCCTTCCATTAAATGATTTTAATGTGGTGGTCAATTGAATCAGTTGGGGTGAACCAATTGCCTTCCAGCAAGAAAAGGACATGATGCAGGTCGAGGCTCCCTCATACACAATAGAACAATAAATTTTCTTACGATGGACAATGACTTGGATCATAAAAGCTAGCTGAGCCAGAAGTCCAGGGATATAGTTTTCATGAGATAAAAACACTAGGTTGGAATCCGATGGATCCACACATCTGATAGTTGACAACAAGGCCTTCTTTTGGGTGGGGAAATTTTGCAACACCTCAAGAGTCGACATAGCCAAAGGAGACTGAGCCAAATATTCAAATACTTTGTAATTTTGAGCAGCTCTTGAATGAGGGTTGAAAGCAGACTTATGGATAACACCCTTCGGAGGCTTGATACTCAATTCCACAGGAACCAGAGGTGGAACAAGATCAGATGGGGGTGGTGCCAAACTAGCAGGTTGATCAATGGCCTAACCATTTGGTGGATTCACTTTACCATAATCCTTATTCTGAGTTACCACCATGACATCAGATTTCAACTTTGAGGAGGAAAGCATCAAAACTATGTTAGAGGAAGAGGCATCTCGGGAAACCATATGGGTCTCCTGATTGGGAAACGTGTCGGTCAACACAACGGGAGACGTGGATGATTTAAGGAACTGATTCACTTTAGCATGGTGCAAACAATCATGTGTAAAGTGATCCTCGTTACAAATCAAACATGGGTATCAAGGCTTTTGTTTCTCATCAGAAGACAAATTTGTTTGTTTATCCTGTGGTAAGGAGTCTTTCTTTTTCTTACCTTTACCTTTCTTATTGCTTCCAGGTTTCTGTTGAGACTTTCCTTTCTCAGATGAGATGGCATTTATCTCGAAAGTAGAAGCTACAAGAGGATGAGATGGAAGGTTTTATGTGGGAGTGATAGGAGAAATACCAGATGGCTTACTCACCAACTGGAAACTAGCAGAACCTATAATCCCATCGGCAACATGAGATTCTTTACTAGGTGGAGTAGGAAGAGTATTCAGAGGTCTCGGAGCCTTTGGTATCTTATCATAGAGTGTTCCCAATTGGGTATAAACTAGATCTAAATATTGAGCATGAGAAATTACTTGCTCTTTGATCACAACTCCACCTTTGGCCACATCTTCTATTATGGCAGCTAAAAGACTTGACAAACCATTCCGCTAACAACTGATCAGGAACATAAGTCTTGTGTTGGGTGTGGAGCTTTATTATCTTCTATATTCAAAGGTATCACCGCATTGGACACCAGTTCGAAATGGGGTAGCAATGCCAGCCGTAAAATATTCGCTACAGGGGGGGTCCAAGGGGGGTGGTTGCAACCTTTGGGGAGCTGCCCCTGGCAGGGGGTTTCGGGGGTAGTGCCCTTGAAGCTAAGAATAGATGTAAAATTGCCTTGTAAAAGTATAGTAATTTCTAGTCAATCTGTTCCATTCATTAGGCATAGATCTAATGGTAGAAGTTATGTTTCATTTAGGATTTTTTTTCCCTAGAAGGCAACCCCTCACTATATATGAGGGAATTATATTGCGTCTATGTAGATCTGTATTGTAAGTGAGAAAGAGAGAGGAGATTGAGAGCGAAGAGGGTGTTACAGTAGATCTGCTGTAGGTTGTATCTCTTCAGTTTGCTGGATAATATAATAGGAAGGATTGGTTGTTTCTCCGTGGACGTAACCCAAACTGGGTCAACCACATCTATCTGTGTCTCTCTTGTTTTATGCGTTTTTTGTGTTTATATTTCTGCAATATTTTATGTGATCCATTGCTCTGTAATATATAATTTTCTAACATCTTGAGCAACCAGTAATGGTGTCTCCACTCATGAATGTGCTCCAAAATGTGAGTAGAGTCCAGTTGTTTAAAGTTAGTTAACAGTTTCGCTCGAATTTCATATTTGGTGGGAAACTAAAAATGTGTGAGGAAATTAGTGGCTAAAGTGTTGAAGTTGTGAAATGATGCTCTAGGTAAATTCAATATACCATTTAGCTTCGGTTCTTGTAAGTGTTCATTGGAAAATACAGAATTGAATGGAATCATCATTAAGTGAATTGGATGAACAACATAGATGATACTCCATAACATGCGTCGTCGGGTCTTCTCCTAGATTCCCATTGAACTTTGGGATATCAGAAAGCAATGTAGTGGGAATAATCAACCACCATGGTAAATGAGAGATGGGTTTGTTAGTAAGTCGAGTTAAATCTGGTAACTGAAGAGCAGCCACAAAAGGAAAATGTCAATTAAATTATAGAGGCAGCTGGTCTATATATGAAGGGGTAGCCTGGGAAACATGCACTTGCATTCCCTGATATGGTGGGTTTTGATAATAAGGAACTTGGTTACCAGAATATGGAGGGTTTTAATAGCCAACACACAAGTGGGTTTGTCGCCCTGTCCTAGGATGTTGATAAAGTTGTTGGAATCATTGAGTTTGGATTTGTTGGCCTTGAAAAGGCACTTGATGTGATCCATATTATTGCTTGATCAGGGTTTGAATTGCCCCATCATATGGGTTTGATTGAGACTGCACCAAATTTTGAATAATTTGAGCTACCGAAACTTGAGGAGTACCTTGTGCAAGTGATTGAGAAGGTGAGGGACCTTGTACAAGTTGACGAATCAAGATCTGGGGAGAACCAAACAACATTGGAATGGGTTGTAAAGGTTGTCTCACATATATTTGAGCTTTTTGACGTGTTGATGGGTAGGTAGGAATTTTTTATGAAGATGGTACAATTTGAGAATTCAACAATCGATCCCAATATAAACTAGGTTATATGGGTATAGTAGGCTTCTAAACACAAGAATCCATTCCAGGATAAGGAAGACTATAACTAGGAGGATTACCATATTGAGGTATAACAACAACAGGGTTCACCCCTGCAATGGGAGGAGGGGATGATGGAGGCAACTATTGATCCAAATGGATGGTACCAAACATAAAGAGGGTTGGGTTATTGAGGGTAGATTTTCCCACTGATATAAGGGCCATCCTACCACTTTATTGTAGGTGTAGATGGAGGAAGAGGAGAAGAATGTGTGGCATTCATAAGAGAGGTACCATAGATTATTCCCGAATTGGATGACATGGGAGAGGTCCAAGGACTAGAAGCCACACTAGAAAAGGTACCAATAATGACTAATAGCTAGGTGGGATGGATGGGCCACCTACAAATGAGCTTTTGGTGATGTTAGAAACATAGATGAGGATGCGACACTTGATGTCTCAACCATAGTGGTGGACACAGGCTAAGAGTTTGAATCAGTTCCATTCATGGTTAATAATCCCAATGAAGATTGTCATGAGAAATCCATGGGTAAGCCCAAAGAATCAGGTAAAGGAGATTGTGTTGGTAGTTGAAGAGAAGAAAGAGGGCTAGTTTTATAAAAATAAAGTCCTTCCCAATGAATGGGAGTAGAAGTACGAGGCTCTTCTAGAGAGATCTCTTCAATACCTACAAGTTTGTATGGAAGAGGCTCACCATCAAGCCCAAGATATATTAGTTATGTCTAAGACAAAGGAAGATAGGATGAAGGTCCCAAAGACTCAGATAAATATGATTGAGGCTTCTCAGGTTCAATAAACTCAGGAAACAAAGTTTCTGACTCAGGGAGATCAGATTGAATGACCTAAAGTAACAAAGTTTCAGGTACTTCCATTTCAATTGTGTAAGTGTCATCAACAGGAACAAATGTAATCTTGGGTTTGGAACTCAAAGGGCCAGATGATTATGGCTATTCAATATTGGGTGGAGGTTTAAAAGTTGTTCTTGATGTTGCTGATTCAGTAGTTTGTTCTTTCCTATGTCTAGGATGAAGGTTAGGAGTAGCCTCTAGAGGAAGAGGAGGTTGATTTTTCATTCTACACAAATGATGGGGAGAGGGATTTTGTTCTTCCACATTGGGAAATATAAATAAAAAAGAGGGTAATCTAGGCATAAAGGATTATGAAGAAACCATGAAATGAAATAAATTAGGGGATTTTTGAGTTCTAAAATGGGCCTCCTAATGAAATTATAAAATAATAGTGGAAATAATAAAATAAGATTTGATTATATCATCAAATTTTAGAGGGAAAAAAGGAAAAACTATTTTTTCAACTCATATTTTCAACTTATGTCCCTATGGGTTTACTCAATTTTTGAGAGGAAACACTTGTTGGATGCATAATTTGATTCCTCATCCAAAGACTACCCATGTTGCATACTTTCGATAGACCCTGCTACACGAAAAATGAGAAATACATGAAAAATGTGATTGCAATCACATTTTTTCATGTATTTCTCATTTTTCATGTAGCAGGGTCTATCGAAAGTATGCAACATGGGTACTCCCTGGTTGAGTAATAAAATTTTGCATCCAATGAGTACTCACGCTCGAAATTTGAGTAAAATCTTATCGAGATGAATTATAAAATACGAGTTGAGAAAGTAGTTTTATTATTTTATTATTTTTTAATCTTTTTACTTTTTTACTCCAAAAATGGTGAATCATCCCCCATGGTTGACATCATCATCTTGAATACTATTGGTTCTTATAAATTTTATTTTGGTTGTGCATTTTTCTTAGGAGGCCCATTTTAGACCTTAAAATTCCCCTAATGTTGTGTTCGGTGTATCATGGTATACGTAGCGGTAGAATTGGTTACCTATGGATGGATAACAAGCTATTGGCGACTCCCAAAATAGACATGATGATACGTGTGAGTGCAATCCATATCAGTGTTGTCTAATGTGTAATCATTTGATGAGAGTGTTCCCATATACTTTACATGCATGCAACACCACTAATATGCCCAAAGGTATGTGGAGTGTGGTCCTATACACTCACATATGTGGAACATGATTTCAGCCCCGGGATGCAACGCTGGAAAGGAATGGAAACTCCTACATTTAATGACACCAAAAGAAATCTCTAGCCTAGACCTCTAAATGTTTTTGTTAATGTTACAAATGCTCCTTAGGTTTATTCAATAAATTTTACTATTTATCTTTGATTATGTTTAATTTTTAGGGCTCACTACGAATGTCACCTAAATATCTTAAAATGCAAGTCTAGCATGAGAAAATAGAAATCCCTTCACTTTCAATGAAAATATAGCTAAGGAAGGGAAGAAACAATCAAGATGTAGCACACAATATGCATAAAACAAGATGCACGATGCAATTTCCATTTCGACGCAAGTATTCCTTTGCTAATGAACATGAAAAACCCTAAATATCGATGCAAAATTTTCCTTTCCACCACACTTAAGCGATCAACAATCAAACACAATCAGCTTGAAAATGACCAAGTGATAAGAACAAATAAAAACCAAAGCCAATTCTTACCAAAGGAAAACAACACAAATGCAAACAAAATGGAGGATTTATAGGGACCACGAGACACTGAAGGCTCAGGGAGTTCAACTAGAAGTAGGATTACCAAAGATAGGCTCAAGAACCAAGGAAAAATTCATGCAGAAATAGGGGCCAACGCTAGTGCAGAAGAGGCACCAGTGCATTGCAACGTTGGTGCAAAGTGGGCCAGGGTGAGGTGCAATGCTCTGTCAAGGGCACAGGGGGTGCCTTGTGCTTGGGAAAGAGGTTTCCTATACACAAATTGCAAAAAAAGGCTCAATGACATCACTTCCTAGGTCTGTTCTTGGTTTGATAATACAACAAGGATCTGTCACGAAGGTAATCAAACACGATGGACAAGGATACCACCAAGGGCATGCTTTGGTCACCAGTATGGTCGCAAAGTCATGATACGAGATTTACTATTGTAGACAAAAGTATCCCCCCTAGGTCGGTGGCTAACCTAGAACAACACAGAGACAAGGAACATAATGCTTTTCCTTAAAGTAAGTAGATGATGGAGTAATGTGTACCTTCAATCCTTCACACACTTTTCTCCTTCTTTAGCTTGGAAGCTCCAATTCCAACTCCGAATACCAAAATTAGAACATGCACAATCAGATAACACAAGCCAAGAAACTAAAACATCTATGCAGTATCATCTAAGGACTTTATTCAATAGATCAACATGGAATTGAAATAAGTGAAATAAAAACATCACATATAGGAAATCAATGAATTATTTGCATTACTATAAATGGAAGGAGATTACAACCATAAGTAGCAGTTGATCTTGTAGAAGATCTCCTCCAAGTTGTTGACTTGTCCTTTCTTTGTCACAGTGTGCACCTCCAATCACCCTAAATGCATGATATGACGACCACTCGCTATAGCAACATAAGTGCAAAATCACTCTAAAAAAGCCAACCCCCAACCACATAGTGTTGGGTGTGGAGCCTGATTATCTTCTATATTCAAAGGTTTCAGTTGGATGTATACCCCAGGAAGATTGTACACCCCTCCATGCGATGGGGTGCGGGGGGGACTTGTCCCCCCCACGGGGGTTCGGGTGGGCTAATCCCCCCTTGTTGGGGGGTCCTGGGGCCAGTGGTCCCCCAGTGGGGGTTCGGGGGCAGCGCCCCCAAAACTAAAAATAGATGTAAAATTGCGTTGTAAAAATCTAGTAATTTCTAGTCTGTCTGCGCCGTTCATTAGGTGGATGGTTTGACGGTAGAAGTTATGTTTAATTTAGGGTTTTTTCCCTAGAAGGCAACCCCTCACTATATATGAGGGAATTTTATTGCGTCTATGGATATTTGTATTCTGAGTGAGGAAGAGAGAGGAGATTGAGAGTGAAGAGGGTGTTATAGTGGATCTGCTATAGGTTTTATCTCTTCAGTTTGTTGGATAATATAAAAGGAATGACTGGTTGTTTCTCCATGGACATAGCCCAAACTGGGCGAATCACGTATAACTATGTTTCTCTTGTTTTATGTGTTTTCTGTGTTTATATTTCTGCAATATTTTATGTGTTCCATTGCTCCATAATATATAATTTTTTAACAACTGGTATCAGAGCCGAAGGTCTATTTGGTTGATAAACTCGCAGGAGAGAGAAGGGTTCCTGGTTCAAGTGGGAGCAATGGCGGAAGATGGTGGGTTTAGGGTTGAAAAATTTAATGGCCAACTACCAGCTATGGAAGATGCAGATGGAAGAATATCTGTATCAGAGAGACCTGTACATACCATTGAGCGGAAAGACAAAGAAGCTGACGAGTATGACAGACACAGAATGGGATATTCTTGACAGAAAAGCACTTGGAACAGTACAGTTGTGCCTAGCGGCGTCAGTAGAATTTAATATTTCAAAGGAAACCACAACAAAGGGTGTAATGTCGACATTGGCCAAACCATATGAAAAACCCTCGGCCTCAAATAAGGTATTTCTTATGAAGAATTTATTTAATATGAAGATGTCAGAAGGTGGATCTGTTGCAGACCATTTAAATGATTTTAATACAGTTACAAGTCAGTTAAGTTCTGTAGGGGTAAATTTTGATGATGAAGTTAGGGCTCTGTTATTTCTGTGCTCATTTCCAAAAATTTGGAATGGTTTAGTTATGGCCATTAGTAACTCTGTCTCTAGATCTAGTAATTTAAAGTTTGATGATGTTGTCGGTGCAATCCTTAGTGAGGAAATGTGACGGAAAAGCTCCGGTGAGACATCAGGTAATGCTTTGACTGTAGAGACTAGGGGAAGAAAAATGGAAAGAGGAAAGAGCTCAGGATATTGTAGTAAGTCAAGAAAAGGCAGATACAAGTCTAGATCGGGGATAGTGTGCTGGAAATGCGGGAAGAAAGGACACCTAAAGAAAGACTGCAAGTCTCGGAAGGGAAAAGAAGGAGACACACAAAAAGAAACTAATCATGAAGGGAATGTAACAGGTGATGTGTTGCAAGATGCTTTGATTCTTTCACTAGAAAATATTATTGATGCCTGGGTGGTAGATTCATGGGACTCATTCCATGCCACACCTGATAGGAAACATCTTCATGATTATGTTCAAGGAGATTTTGGACAGGTTCGATTGGGTGATGATAAACCCTATAAAATCGTTGGAATGGGTACAACTTTCATAAAACAACAAAATGGAAATCAGTGGCCATTGAAGGAGGTAAGGCATGTTCCAGATCTGAAGAAAAATCTGATTTCAACAGGGCAGTTGGGAGGTGAAGGTTGCGTAACTACTTTCACAGATAAAACCT
>APFE030475640.1:0-11176 GCA_000404065.3 Pinus taeda | reverse complement strand
AAAGAAAATCGCATCGGAAAGGTTTAAAGGGAGGACTTAAGCAAAGGCGAAAGGACTCCCTGATTAGCGATCTCTGACATATCGCATCGGAGGAAGGCGTCATGCGATATCAGAACCATGTGTCATTTACATGTGCGATTAGTGATTGCGATATCGGTGATCAGCGATGGGGTCGCGCAAATACCAAGGGGGCCGTTACATCTGACATACGCCGATGCGATGGGCCGATATTGATAGCGCCAATAGAGCGATCGACGATTGGCGATCAGCGAATCCTCGATACAAGGGCCGTTGCGACTTGCAACATGCGATTGCGATATGCGATCAGTGATCGACACAAAGGATCCATGCTAATGCAACGTGCGATTGCGACATGCGATAAAGGCCAGACCCGATAAGGTTATGGATGTGATTTCATAATATTTGAAATCTGGCTAAACAACCCATGATGTGTTTTGTGTGCGTTTTCCCATGTATTTCCGTTATTTGGCTATTTCAGCCAGAGGAAGGAAAAACGATTAGGTGTCCATGCCTGCTGGTTCCTTTCCATTTGTAAACGGATTCTTGTAATGAAACAGTCGGTCTTCAATGATGGAGGTGACTGTAACTGATGTATTACAAAAATCACAGGGAGCTCAATTGACAAGGTTGCTAAAGGTTGCTGAGATTCGCTTGGAGGTCGAGCGAACCATTGATAACACAGAGAGGCAGAGTTATGCTCAAGAGAAGCATAGTGAAGCCCAAGAGGCTCAGAGATGCTTGAATGTTGAGTGTAAGCCTAGAGGAGGTAGTCTGCGGAGTCGGGGTGACTCAGAAGTAGAGGGTCGCTTGGAGGTCGAGTGAAACCAGAAGCTCGTGAAAGCCAGAGAAGCCACCAGAGGTTGGGGGCAATGGCAAAGGGGTGATTCCTCAGAGAGATGGGCGCAACAGAGTTGTAGATCTAGAGAGCTTAAGCACAGGAGAGTTACAAAGCAAAGATCCGAGAGTTGAGAGCCAAGAACCAGACCCAAGAGCCAGAGCCAAGTGCCAAGAGCCAAGAGCTAGAGCTGAGAGCCAGAGCCAAGAGCCAAAGCCGAGAGCTAAGAGCCAAGAGCCAGAGAGCCAAATAGCCAGGGATAAAAATGGCATTCTAAGCCCATTGGTTCAGTTGTAAACCATTGGAGTTGAGTGTGGAACTTGTAAAAGAATTCAAGCCATAATCCGAAAGAACCTAGTTGAGTTGACTAGAGCTCAAGGAGACGTAGCCCAAAATATCAGGGGGAACTCCATATTATATTGTTGTCTTTTTTAATTTCTTATTGCTGCATTGCATTTACTGTTATATGTTTAAATATCAATTTAAGCAATTGAACTCAAGCACTTGAACAATTAAAGGCAAACAAAGCATACACCTATTTCAAGTTCTTTTAATTTTGCAAATTATCAATCATAAGCATAGATATTGGAAATTGTTTAAGCTTTGGAGTGGCAGAGGTTCTTGTAGGCAGACAAGAAGCCTTTAGTGCCCCATTTCAGATCAGGTGGTATCAGAGAATCAGGTTAATTAACCCCACCTTCAAAGAAGGTTATATCAGAGAAAGTTATACCAGAGCAGGTGGTATCATGATGCTTGATTGATCAAAGCAGGATGTTTGATTGACAGAACAATCTATTTGCTTGCTTAACTTGAAAGGCGTTTAAACGGTCGAGGATTGATTGTTTGATTGTTTGTAAACTAACTGTTGTTTGAGTTTGTAGAGGTGAAGGGAAAGCTATTGATAGCTAAATCCAAGAGAGGACAAGAAGGAAGAAGCGCTGAAGGCATTCTTCTTATCCCAAAGGACCTCAAAGAAATCCTTGAAGCACAAGAGGTTTGTTGCAAAAGGTTTCTTGAATAAGCTCTTTGTTAATCTTGTTTGAAGTTATTTTGTTCATTTTGATAATGACTACTTCTACAAGAGAGTCCTCAAATCCTTCCTTCATCACAAGATTCTTTAATGAAGACATGAAGCAAGACTTGTTCATCATGATGCATATGGTGAGAGAAATGTATGAGGATGGAAGGAAGAGCATCATATAGAGAGCAGTTGAATTCCATGAAGGAAGAGAAGCAATTTCTTTCTGACAAATTGCAGGAAATGGAGAGGCAAATTCATATTGCAGATATGAACCTGAAAAGGATGCATGAGTTGGAGACACAGCTCTTTGTTTCCAAAGAAGCCTTAGTTAAGTATCAGCTTGAAGAAGAGGTAAACAATTCCTATTTGTCTTCAAATTATTCTAAGAATGTTTATATTGGTTCTTTTGAAAAACATACTAGAGGCGTAGGTTCCAAGTTATTGTCCAAGATGGGCTATGAAGGAAAAGGCTTGGGAAAACATGCACAAGGTATTGTTGAACCAATAATAATTGAGGAAATTCCTAAGAATTTGGGTCTTGGCTATGGACAAGCTTATGGATAAAGTTCCAAAGCTTCCTTGAAGACAATTGAAACAGTTCCAAGAAGGAGTTTCATTGCAGGTCTTCTACCTCAAAAGTGTAAGGATTGTATTCTTAGGGAATGAAATAGTTTGAAACATACTTTGCAGGACAAAGGTGTTCATAAGCATACACTTGAACCAGAGAGTTGTGGAAACTCTGAAAGCCTTGAAGAGATTGATGGTGTTCCAAAGGGAGCCACTTCTTCATTTGATTCACCTGCTCATGAAGGTAATAAAGGTGAAAAAGAAAGGTATAAATATGGTTCTAATCATATTCATTTTGATTATGTAAAGCATGATAAATTTCTATACAAGTATGGGAAAATGATTGCATGTTCCTTTTGTGGTTTGGATAACCATAATATTTCTAGATGTTGGAAGAGAATGGCCACATGCAGGAAATTTTTGAAGGAAAATATGTAAAGAGCCAAAGGTCCATTGGACAAGGAAAATCATGCTATCAAGAAGATGCACATGTGTTGCACTTATTGTCATAAGCAAGGACATATTGCTGCAAAATGTTGGACTTTGAATCCAACAATGCTTCCACAAAACTTGAATATTGTGGAAAGAAAGAATGGCAGGAATGGAAAGGAAGTTTCTATAAATGATGTGTTTCAAGATGATTCACATGTTGCTATTGATGTGCAGACAAAGGAAGGACCTTTGAAATGGATTGGTAATAAATGGTTAGAGTTCTTATCCAATTAAAGTTGCATATCTTTTGATGTGAAAAGAAATGTATCACATCTATTTGCATTTCTTGTTAATGGAATGCAAGTTGCAGATTTTTACCAAGAAGGTGAATGGAAAAAGTTGAGTAGGAGGCTCACTTTATTGTTGCAACATTATATTCATTTCATCTTCATAAGTAAAATGTACTTAAACGAAAGTTAAAGGATGAAATGCATGCATGAGAATGGTGTGCATGAGCACAGGGATGTTGATGATCTCCTTGTATTTGAACATGTATGTGTGATTAACTTGAAGGGTTGATTACTTTGTTGTAAACATGCATGTAATGCAATATTGACTTGAGAAAAGTTGATTTGGTCTCCAAGATGGAGATGATGATGAAGTGTTTCATCTTTGAAAAAGAACTGTATAATTCTTTTTCTACATGCTTGACTTGAAGGGTCAATGGTCTTAAAGGCATGTTTTGTTGGCTTGTTATCTAGTCAATCATTTGTATGCAGATGTAAGACATGGACGTAATTCACAAGATGTGAAAATCTGTTTCTTTTGATGAAGCAAGAGTTTAGGCCATCCATTTTTTGTCTGTGATTCTTTTGTTCTTGACAAGATGTCAATAGAACATTTTTGTAACAGATATAAATGAAAATTGTTGTGAAGAAGATGTAACTTCACATTGGTTTGAGCCACCTTGGATCAATGATCAAGGTAGAGAAGTTCAAACTACCTTCTGTGACCTTCTCAGTGGGAGTTCTAGAGGAAGTCAAGGAGGAAGACAGGTCTTCCCAGGATGACAAGCACATCCAGGAAGGGAGTGTTCAAAGACTTTGATTCAAAGGCACTATGCAAGGAAAGTGTATGGAGGCTGAAAGAAGAGGGTGAGGTACTCTCATTTATTGTTCATATCAGTATATCATTCTTTTGGAGTCCAAAAGCTTTTTAGTGGGAAGGCATGATCCAAAATGGATCTAACATAAACTTCTAAGTCTATGAACTTTCCTCACATAGGAAAAATGAAAGTCAAAGGATGCTTTTGAAAATAGTTTCATTGCATAGATCTCTTCATTCTGAATCTAACACAATTTGAATGGGCTAAAATGGACTTCGGATGAAGAATTTATTGTAAAAAGAAATTTTCCCATTGTCCTTTGAAAAGGAGGAAATTTCTTATAAATGGGACTTAATGGAGAATATGTGTTTCTTAAAGAAAACTACATTAGAAAGGTTCAAAGGGAGGACTTAAGTAAAGGCGGAAGGACTCCTTGATTAGCGATCTCCGACATATCACATCGGAGGAAGGTGTCATGCAATATTGAAACCCCGGGCTGTTTACATGTGTGATTAGCGATTGCGATATCGGTGATCGATGATCAGGTCACGCAAATACCAAGGGGGACGTTCCATGCGACATACACCGATGCAATGGGTTGATGGCAATAATGCCAATAGAGTGATCGATGATCGATTATCGGCCAATCCCTGATACAAGGGTCGTTGCGACTTGCGACATGCGATTGCGATATGCGATCGGTGATCGGCACAAAGGAGCCATGCTAATGCAACTGCGATTGCGACATGTGATAAAGGCCAAACATGACAAGGTTATGGACCTAATTTCATAATATTTGAAATCTGATTGAATGGCTCATGATGTGTTTTTCATGCGTTTTCCTGTGTATTTCCGTTATTTGGCTATTTCAGCCAGAGGAAGGCAAAACGATCAGGTGGCCATGCCTGTCGGTTCCTTTCCATTTGTAAGCAAATTCTTGTAATGAAACAGTCGGTATTCAAAAATGGAGGTGACTGTAACTGATGTATTACAAAAAGGATAGGGAGCTCAATTGACAGGGCTGCTAAAGATTGCTGGGATTCGCTTGGAGGTCGAGTGAACCACTGATAACACAGAGAGGCAGAGTTATACTCAAGAGAAGCGTAGAGAAGCCCAAGAGGCTCAAAGATGCTTGAATGCTGAGTGTAAGCCCAGAGGAGGCACTCTGTGGAGTCGGCATGACATAGAAGCAGAGGGTCTCTTGGAGGTTGAGAGAAAACAGAAGCTCATGAAAGCCAGAGAAGCCACCAGAGGTTGGGGGCAATGGAAAAGAGGTGATTCCTCAGAGAGCTGGGCACAACAGAGTTGCAGAGCTAGAGAACTTGAGCGCAGTAGAGTTGCAAAGCCAAGAGATGAGAACCAAGAACCAAGAGCCAGAGCCAAGAGCCAGAGTTGAGAGCCAGAGCCAAGAGCCAAGAGCTGAGAGCCAAAAGCTGAGAGCCAGAGCCGAGAGCCAGAGTCGAGAGCGGAGAGCCAAGAGCTAGAGAGCCAAATAGCCAGGGATAAAAATGGCATTCTAAGCCCATTGGTTTAGTTGTAAACCATTGGAGTTGAGTGTGGAACTTGTAAAAGAATTCAAGCCATAATCGCAAAGAGCCTATCTGAGTTGACTAGAGCTCAAGGAGACGTAGCCCAAGATATCAGGGTGAACTCCATATTATATTGTTGTCTTTCGTGATTGTTTATTGTTGCATTTCATTTACTGTTATATGTTTAAATGTCAGTTTAAACAAACGAACTCAAGCACTTGAACAATTAAAGGCAAACAAAACATACACCTATTTCAATTTCATTTAATTCTGCAAATTATCAATCATAAGCATAGATCTTGGAAATTGTTTAATATTTGGAGTGGGAGAGGTTCTTGTAAGAAGACAAGAAGCCTTTAGTGCCCCATTTCAGATCACTGAGAGTATGCTCTATTAGTAAGAACTTGTTGTAGAAATATGGTGATAGAATTATAATTGCTCAAGAAATTTAATCTAAATCAAGAGACACAATTCTACACTAATTTGCAGAAACTAATTCACAATTTATAAAAACATTCATAAACATGCATCAATCACATACACAAGTAAAAAAATGTATCTAAGGGAATCCAACTGGTAAAAACCCCTTAAGCCTACTTGAATTATTCAAATGAATAGAGAATCCATTACAATTGCTAGCTCTAACTCTAAGCTCAACCTACAAAAGAATAATTGTTCTCTTTGCTCAATGAGAAGCTTTAACCCAGACTTAATGAATTTATTCCCCCACGTGAGCTCTTATTTCCTTGCGAAAATCGTGAGGACATTGGCCCCTATTTTTTAGAGATTTCCTCTAAATTGATTATGCAGTTCCCAACGATTGATCATTGATTGCATGCAACACTTGTACACTACATACTAGTCTACAATTGATGTTACACTACCTTGGAATCTCCACCACATCTGAGCTATTCAAATTCCTTGCATGCATGACTATTTTTGGTTGATTGATCAGTTAATTGGATGATCTCTGAGTTAGACTAATGTCCCATTGCACAACTGACCTCCTGTTGGATACCTATACCAATAGGTTTCATATTTCATGATTGGATATCAAAGGTCCAAATATGCTCTGCTTTGATAAATGCAAAGATCCCATATTTCCCTAACAAGACAATGTCTGCCTCAGTTTTGATGAGAACTCAATTTTGATGGGTGGTCCAGCAGTCTAAACTGGATCATGCCATGTTTTCAATTTCCATGTTGTAGAATAGAGAATGAAATCTGTCCAAACTGTTTAAACTTGGCAGATCAGTAGCTAGGTAGAGAAGCTAAGGTTCCCAACTGCTTAATCTGGGACCTTGGAAGGAATAAGGGTTGTATAAGATAGGGAATGAAAGCAAAAAGCCAATGAAAAGAAAAGGCATTCAAAGGGTTTGCAAGTCCAAGTGCACCCTCCGAGAAGGAATAAAAAATGTTAGGTGAACTAGTTGGGTAGGTAGATGGGGTTGCAGAAATGTTATATCTTTCAAGACCAAGCTTGCTGAAACATCTACAGGAAAAGCCAGCACACTGGAGCATGACTAACTCCCTTGTTCTCATTTGTATATCACTCCTTACTAACACCCCTTCATCTACTGGTTTGTATAGCAAACTCAAAAGTTTTGTCATGGTACTAATGGCCTTCAAAAGCCACATTTTTTGTGTAAAACTCTTTTCATTTTCATCTACTCTTGATTCCAAGTTATTTTCGAAGAAAACTTGGTTGAATCAGCCCTCACTCATGTCTCTTCCATATTAACAACTAACTCTACTATTTAGCCCCCTATACCCCTCTATCCCTATTATTATAAACACCATGGTGTATAAACCCCACAATGCATAAATATCCCCTCCCTGGCACTATAGCCATAATGTTCGCCCCTTGGGAATTGAATTGACACCTGGTCAAGGTCAAGAACCCATGCCCCACCTTTCCTCCATCTCCATCAGTTTCCCTAGTCCAAGAGTTCCATTTTTACCTTGAAAAACCTTTAAAAACCCATAAAAATCACCCAAAGGGCGGAAAAACCATGAGAAAATCCTTCTCCCGCCTTATCCTAAGGTCGGGAGTAAGTTTACCCTTTCCCATTAATAAGAACCCATTTCGACCCCTTTTTCCTATAGTTTCCGCCTTCGGAAAAAATTGATGCCCAAACCTTGGATAAAACCCGAAATTCAATTGTTCTAAGGTTGGCCGATTAAAAAGATTTTTGCACAACAAACCATCGAAACCCCCGATAAATGATTTAATATATGGAGGGGCCCGCCGGTCACTAAACGACAAAGAAATACTATTTTTTAATACCCGCCTGCTGGCCTCTATCGTCCGTGCAGATCACCTGTCCGATGACCGTCAGATGGCACCTGTCTCAGATCAACGGCGCACAGTGGTTTCGGGCAATCCCGACGTCTGAGGGTTAACGAAGGCAGGCGTTAAAGGCTCGTACAAGTTGCTCGCCTGATAGCCGTTGGATCAAGCGCTTCCAGATCAACGGCCCACATGGATATCGGAGCACCCTACGTGTCTGACAGATACCTTCCGATATCTGTCAGATGCTTGCGTCAGGCCAGCATCACGCCGGGACACATGTCACTCCCTAATTGCATCGGAGCAACGCCTGACAATCCGTTCACCGTATAGGGCCTGTTCCGATATTGCGACACCTCTCCTGCCCACGTTCTCGCCCTGCTGCCGTGCATGTCACCGCCACATCCGCTCACCTCACCCCTCATTCGTCCACCTGGCCGCCACCTCACCGCCCCCATGGACCGATCATTGACCGCCACGTCACCCGATGACGTCCTGCTGACGTCACCCAACCCGGTCCCCCATGATGATGTCATCCAAAAAGCGCGCCAATAAAGCCAAAAAAGCCATATTTTCGCTATTTTTCGCGATTTTTCATATTTTCCGGAAATTCGCTGTTAAGCTGTCTGCATGCAATTTACGACGCCTTCGACCAGCCAGCCTGCAACCAAATTTCAAAGAGCCCAGCGCGCAAACCCAGCTGCATTCTTCACTCCACGCCACTGTTTAACAGGTATTTGAGCCTCGTCCTCCTGTGAACTGGTTTTTCTAAAAATTGCTTGTAAAAACCACTGTAAAAGCCATTAAGTCAAGAATTTCACCGTTAAATCAATTCCACCCTACCCTATTTGACCAGTTAAAATTGAAACAGAGCGTCGGAGACCCCGGATTGACTGCACTTTCTGTTAAAAACCTACCCTGTTCGCGCAACCGTGAACTCCCTCTATTACTCCCAAACTCACAAGGGAGGTCTTCCTGCTGTTGAAAGCCCTTCCCAAAAGGCCAGCATTGTTAACCTTCACTGCGCACCACCCAGTTAACCTTGGTCCTCCTCGGTTGCACTCTTGCAAACAGCATATCCGGCATTTCAGAGATTGCTTGAGTCAAAAATGGATACCCCTGCAGTCCTTAATGTCACTCCTCTAAATGCTCCACAGAGAGAGCTAGACTGGAAAGACTTTGCTGATCTAGATTATCAAATAACAGAAGACTCCAGAATGGGATGTACCTATCACATTCACCTGCTAAATGAGTTCAGGGCTAGGCACAGAGATGGGACAGATATCCTAGGAATTTGGGAGTCTTCTCTGCCAACCTTCAAGATGCCTCGAGTCAGGCAATTCCCTGACCTCATCTATCTATGTGCCAGTTATTATGATCCATCACAGAGAGCAGTATTGAACCCCCAGGGTGAAGTTGTATTCTATACCACCCCTCAGGCCATCAGGGATATGGTGCAATTTAAAACTCACAAGAAAATGGTCCCTTTATCCCTGCTGGACTTAATCAACCAAGGGACCAAAATACTTACAGAGGCAGAGATCCTGAAAATAAATCAATTGTTTGTTAAGAAGTCAGACAAAGTGCTGCATCCTCCCATCTTTGATGGATACCTGAATCAACTTGGACTAGATTTGGCTCATATGATAAGCTCAATTCTGGGATATAAATCAACGGAGTTTTTAGATGAAACTGTGCTAGTGATGATGTCTATGTTTACCCCTGGGAAGGCCCCTATCTGCTATAACTATGCTACATACATCTCTGACAAAATACATGAACAGTTCCTGCACTTGCCCAGAGAGAGGGTGTTCAAATACACCTCATATATTTATCACCTCATCCTCTATCACCAACATGAGAAATTCTCTTTTGAGATCAAGAGAAATGATGCTGCAGGAAACCCAAGATCAGTGGTGTACTGGAGCTCCATCTTCCATGCATGCTCACCCTACACATACTGTGAGTTTATAGACTTGTTCATCCATCTGGCCCTGTCTCTGTTTATGACAGAACCTCCTCCAAGACTCACTGATGAAATGAAGAGGATACTGCAACTATCCACTGCCTATGGCATAGGAGACTGGTATTTTTACCAGCATCACACAGTGATTAGAATATATGGATGTGAGTTGAGACCTTTCAGGCTGCCCATGTTTGTGCCCATGAGACTCTTTGCCCTGGAGTACTTCAGACAGTTCGGCAATGCCGATCAAATCCATTTTGCAGGGAAAGGAAAGAAGGCTCAACTCAAAGTCAAAAACCAGTTGGGCCATTTTGTCCTAAACAAAAGAGAAGGGTGGATGGAGGCAGAAAGAATATTGGAATGCATGGGCCTGACACAAAGCTTCCTCTGGAAACCATAGGACCCCAATGGCTTTATATCCAAGAGGAGACTAAAATACAAACTCTCAAGCTATGAGCATGATAGCATGCTCCTAATATCAAGACATGCAAACCCGGACAAATGGAAGAAAAATACCTTGATAGAGCCTGTGTCTCAAGAAGAGTTAGTGGAAAGGGCTAAAAGACATTTATTAAAAATGGCTGACTTGGAATGTCCTTCTCAGGTGCCAGCCCTAACAAGCTCTCATATAACAGCACCAGCCTCCTCATCTGCTACACCACAAGGGGCAACACAAACTTCACAATAGGGGCAGGACAAAGGTAAAGGCAAGGTAATGGAAGAAGAACAGGGTCAGCAAGAGCAGCAGAAGCAAGGCCAACAGGGCCAGCAAGAGCAACAGCAGCAAGAACAGCAACAAACTGATCATCAAGATCAGGAAAAGCAAAGGGCAGAAAACCAGGCAGCCACCCAAGAAAAGACAACCAGCATGGCGCCCCCCAGACAGGACCCTAGAATAGACCCCTCTGTCCTTCAAACCCCCCAAAAGGAAGACATCAACAGGAAAAGGGAGAGGGAGACCCCTCTCACAGAAGGTCAGGACAAAAGGCAGAGGCTCAATCCATTTGGAGAAGAAGAAATGCAAAGCCTTGAGACCTCTACCAGCTCAATGCATCAAGAGCAGGATAGGGCAGCACTTGGGGAGGTCAGCTCCTCAGGGCAAGATAAGGACACAGCTGCAGGCATCAAGGAGCAGTTTAAGGATGCCAAAAGGAGGAGTGAGCCAATCAAGATCAAGCTCTACAACTATCTATTGAACATGGCTCCTCCAAACCAACAAAGACTAATGGCTGCCTATGATGTGCAAGAGAGAAAATTGACTATGAGTCATTTTACTCCTACAGTGCAGCGACCTCAATCACCTGCAGATTACATAAGGACAAACTTATAAGTCCTTACAAAAGACATCCACCCTATGGACCAGATCGAGCTTCACAAGCAAACGGGTGAGATGGTCTATGCCACCCTGGC
>APFE030475639.1:195675-226258 GCA_000404065.3 Pinus taeda | reverse complement strand
TTTTTTTTTTTTTTTTTTTTAAATCCCTCGATCAGTGCTATTTTTGGCCAAAAATTCATGCCAATCAACCATCAGCGCTAGTTGTAGTACTGGTCAGTCGTGTCGATCGGTGCTACTTTTGGCCCAAAATTCACTCCAGTCTCAGGGGTAAGAAAAAATTAGAATTTCTCCCATTCCAGTGCCAATGTGTCTTGACCTTCAGACTCTCTTCTTCCTCCCAGAAGTGACTAGGATGCTTTGTTTTCAAGTGAATGTGTGAAAGTCTTGTTTGTTCTCTTATTTTGAGTGTCTCTTTTCTCTTTCCAAGCATAAATTGCATTGCTTGGTTTATTGATTGAAGCATTTATGTGTTTCGTTTGTACGATTCAGGGAAGAAGTATCTTTTAGTTTCATTTATAATGCTTTGGATTTGATTGATGCTTGTTTTTTCAGAATTGTGAAAATTTTCATTTAAAATACTTTATGTGAAATATTCATTTTGCATTTTATGAAAAGGAGAACATCATTCTAGTTTACTTAAGCAAAAATATTTCATTAGTAGTGTCATTAAGAAGCTAGAATTGCATCATCATAAGCATTGGAAATGAAATGGAACTTATTTTGTTGTTAAGGGAAGATTAAGTGCATTTAGGAGATTTATTAGAGAAAGTTTTCATTCTTTTATTGTCGCATTGGTTTTGTGTTCTCTATCTCTCAATTAGTGATAACTTTCATCGAATACCAAGATCTCTTTTCTCATATAGCTGCATGTAGGAGTTTCTTTAGATGAAAGTGGTAGGGCCTTGTAATTGAGACCTAAAATTCAAGATCAACAGTTAAAATTTATTGAATTAACCTAAGGAAGCATTAAAACTTAATGCTCACATTTAGTGGTCTAGGCTAGAGACGTGTTTCGACATCTCTAAACCTGGCAGATGTCATTTTCTTTGGCACTAGATAGTGCTAGTACGAATTTGTGCTCACCATTCCATCGAGTATATAATGGGAGACCCCTCTAGGCTACAATCCTTTATCCATAGGAAGCTGAGTCAGCTACCTTGCAAATGTGATACACTGAACACAACATTCAGGGAGATTGCCTACTCATACTTCTCTGTTCGTAGGGAGGTATTCTGCAGTTCACGGTTGCATGGTAATCCTGTTTACCTAGATCATCCAGAGTAGTCATTTGATCTTTCTCACTCATTAAACTTAAAATATCATTCAAGCACTTTCCCTTTCAAGCTCGTTAATTTTGAAAGAGACTAGAGTCACCTTTCATCCTTTTCTTGACTCTTAAAATATGAAAAGGAAAAGTTTTGTTTCAATCAATTAAAATTAACTTCTCACGAAATATTCCTAGTTAAAGTTATCTTCCTTAGTGACTCTTTAGGGTTGATTCCAATGGCAACATTTATAGAGTCTACCAGCCAAGCGTTCCCCTCGGATGGGAATCTTGATCTTTTTCCTTCTTTTGGAAATGTTGGTGTTCCTTATATGGAAACATTGTTCCTCCCTGGGTTAAACATTGGTTTACCTGTCTAGTTGTTTTTGACCTCAGTGGTCCCGAGCATCCCAACTCTTGTCCAAACATCTCCTTCATTTGAATCACGTCACGATGATTTTTCGACCACTTTTCTAAGTGGAATGCAAGTGTCAGCATTCATGTGCGAACAATTGTTTCCATGTGATTCGATGTTGTGAGATCGATGGTCCAAACAGCTTCAACAGTTTGACATCCACTTCTTCAGATGGCCCTTGGATGTGAGGTATATGTAGTGTGTTCGTGTAGTGTGTTCATGTACTTCTTTTGCTATGCATTGTGTTGCATATATCCCTACTTGACGCTTGATGTGGGATCTTGTTTCTTACTCGTTTTCATGATTCCTGCTCGATGTGATGCAGAATCATCTGTGTGATGTACTTGTTGTCATGATTCGTCATTTTGTGTTTTGAGATCCCTTTTTTGTATGTTGATGGGATACTCATGTTGTCGCCATGTATGTTTGCATTGAGATCCTGTAGTGGAACATCTATTGGAGCCACTCCTGCATGAGGGAATTTTCTTTGTATGATAGTGATATCACCTCTTATGTACATCACCACTATTGGTAGCACTTAATGTAGCGGCCTACACCATCTTGACAACGGGGCCCGGAGACATTGTCCCTCCTGGACGAACTCCATTATCAACATCTTATGTTTTCATGTGCTGATGATTGTCATGTTCCTCTTCTTTACAACATGCACATGTATTCATTTATGTTCTTTTAAAAATGCAATCTAACACATCACAAAAGTAAAAGGTCTTGGAAGGGTCCTTTGTCACACCCAAACCTGGATCAAAAAGTGACCCTCCCATCCCAATTGTTCAGGAGAGTCCTTCTCTTATCCCTGTACAGCATGGGGGCAGTCATATGATACCCCCACAAAGTAGTTCTGTCGTCTCTTTCGATTGGGTTCCATTGACTACTTTCCACCTCTCATCTTATGTGCCTTTCCAGATTACAGTACAAGCCTATAATATGGTAGTACCTGACACTATATTCGATGAAGGCGCGTCTGTTAGCATCATGTCTTCTACTACTTGGCAAGCTTTGGACTCCCCACAGCTTGTGCTTGTCACTAAGAATCTATTGGTTTTCAACAGAGGAACCAGTCAACCCTTGGGGGTCCTGTTAGATCTTGCTGCAACAGGTATTCATTTTTCATGATTGGCATTTCACAGGCCAAATATGTCGTACTTTCCTTGCTGCAATGCTCCATATTTGTTCAAACAGTCTCCAAAGGAAGAAAGCTACTTCAAGTTCATTCAATTGCCTTCAAATTTTGTAAATTTATCCTGGTATCGCTACTTTTAGTTAAAGAGAGGTCCAAACAGTTTAATCTTGGTCTCCCTAGGTTTAAATTTCCTGTTTTAGAATATAGAGATTGTAAATCTGTCCAAACAGTTTAATCTTGGCAGATTATTAGATAGGTAGAGAAACAGAAGAGCCCAACAGCTTAATCTGGGCTCCGGAAGAAACAAGGGTAGTATGTAGATAGGAAAGCATCAAAAGAAAAATTAATGACGGGTTTGCAAGTCTAAGTGCACCCCCAAACAAAAGAAGAAAAAATGCTAGGCAAGTAGCCTGGGTAGGTAGTTCTGAGGCTGTTGAATTGCTGACTAGTTCCAGGTTTTCAGGTATCATATCATGCAGGACATAATCAGCAAGGATTTGTAAGCATAAAGGCTCAAAAGAGGTATAACTAACTCCCCTTCTCTGTTTTCCCCAATCATTAACTAACATCCCCTAAAGAGGTCAAGATCTGCTTGACACCTCTTAAGTTCCATCATCTTCATAGCTCTGGCTTGAGTAGAGATCTTCTTTACTCAAAGTTGTTCCATATTTTCTTCCAAAGTATGGTCCTACCCCCTTGTAACAGCCTAAGCTCTCCCGAACTTAGCGCTTTCTTACCATCTCCATATTAACCATTAACATTATTATTTAGCTCCCTATTCTTCCCGTCCCCTTATTAATATTAAGTAAAATCCCCCTACGTAATATCCCTCCCCCTGGTTGAAAATAACCATAAGTACTCCCGAGAATTGTTCAGTTTATCTGAAACTCAGCAAGAACCCTTGACCTCCAAAACCACCTCCCAGATACAATGGACTCCTTCCAAAGTATAAAATCCCTCTGAGGAAATCGGACCCCTTCCGAAACCTCTAATGCCCTTCACACCCACTTACTTGATTTTTCCTCCCAAAACTTACACTCTATAGAACCTTAAAGCCATATCGCATCGCAACATCGCATTTTCATCTCCATGCAGGTCATCACCCATCCGTCTCCGCCGATGCGATATTGCGATATCGTCGATCGGCAGTCGCAAGCGCCGAGTGTCCAACTTAGTCACCCCTCCGTTCCCCGCCGACGCGATATTGCGATATCGCCGATCTTCAGTCGCAAGCGCCGAGTGTCCTACCCAAGCACCCCCCGTTCCCCATCGACGTGATATCGCGATATCGCATCGGAGTTTCTTCATCACATTACCTTCAGCACTTCACCACGTCGCTCTGTACCAGGGACCCATAGTTGACATCATCCATCGTACAGCCGACGCCATGCTTACTTCAGCAGCCAGAAAGCCGAAAACTTTGCGCAAGAAGAAAAATCGCACTTCGGAGCTCCAGATCAAGAAACAGAGGCAATTTCCAATGCACGATTAGCGTGAAGTGCTAATTACGCATCGCTACGGGAAATAGCCCATTTCAAAGAATCTTCGGGGAATCTTCTGATTTCCTATCCCATTGCGCATCGAAAATAGTCCGATCGTGCCAAAAGGATCCGGTTTAAAGACAACAGCAGATGAATCACAGAGTTTAAAGTGTATCAGATCAAATCATCAGGTATCAAGCGTGTCTAAGAGTATCAGTCGACGGCAGGAGCCATCAATGTAGCGGCAAAGAGTATCAGCGAATATCTTGAGCAGCAGCCCAAAGTAGGAGAACATTTAATATCTTCCAGCAGATTCATAGAAAGAGGGCGAAACTATTTGAAGCTCTCAAGTCGTAATTATTGGACATTCAATTCACACCAGAGCCGAACTGCAGTTCCTGAAGCTCAATCAATCCAGCAGCACCGCATCTGGTCCCCAAGGGCCACCTCATCACCTGTTCCGATCCAGCTGCCCCCAGCGCAACCAAAAAGATTTACTTGCATTTAATTCCAGCAGCACTTAGATTTTTGAAGAGTTCTAAGCAGACCTGTCGAGGTCACTTGTAATGATGTTTTCCGATATTTGGCTTATAAATACCACCCTGAAGAAATTGTTGTGAGGGGTTGGTTGGTGGTAGTAGTTGTTTGGCAGTCTTCTTTCCAGCATTTCTCTGAGCAAGACTCGCACTGTAACTGTATAATTTCCATAATCAAATATTGCTGAAAGCATGGATTGCGAAACTAATTGATGTTTTCTCTTGGCCAAGGAATGATCACGAAATTCCTGTGCTTCTACATGATCCAATAAGTGTTTCTCTCCTCTGTTTAATTTTATGTTTTTTGCCACCTTTCCGCCTTCTAAATTGCAGGAAAAAAGAATAGCTTAAGATTTGTTTCATTACACTTTAAGTTCAATTTCTGCGTTTCTCAATGTTTTCTTCAGAAATAGTTATGAGCTTGTATTCTTAAATGGTCTTGTTTACGTTGTTTCTTTCACATATGAGTGCATGTCTTAGGAATTCTTAACTGCTCCTGGATCCCATTCATCCATTTCTCCCCTTTTTCAGCATGATGAAATGATTCTCCTTTGCCTTTCATCCCTGATGTTCACTCCGTGCTTTCAGCAGACAGAAAATTGTATTCTGTGTGGTTATCCCGCTCCGTATCCCCTTGTGACCAAGAAAACGCTCGCAAGCCTCAATCTGTGACTCCATGCCGAATGGTTCGAAACTTATCACACCTTACCGTGCCTCTTTGTTCGAGAATCCTACCTTCTTTCCAATCACAATCAAAACTCCCTTGAAGTCAGAAAGCTAGCCTAAAATCATCAACTAAGATTGAATTAAAAGGAGAGAGCCCTCTCCTATTGCAGGTGGGCTAGAACCTGCAATCAGAAGATTGGTTTGTGGTTACGTCGGCCGTATCCCTATTAGGAGCCTAGGGACAACCTGAGTTTTAACATGATGAATTCAATGCCCCATTTAGCAAAGGGGACGATGGAAATAACTGGGTGAAGAGGGGCCAGGGGTGCATGCATTTGTTTGTATATATTTGACAAGGATGACATTACTAGACTATAGTAATACATTATTTAGAAAACGTTGGCCAGTAGTATCCTTCGCGCAAAATTTTCTAGGCAGTAGCCATGCCAAAAAGATGAACCCCACATGCCCTGGCATGGCAATCATTAAGAATGTTTTCTTCCTCTTGAAGTGTAAGACATTATTGAATAACCGAGTCAGTGCCACAATGATATAGAGTATTGTTCAGCACTAAGTAGTTCTTAGGTTGGTGGCAGATGCAATGATGGTCGTTTGATGATAGATCTGGGAAAAACGTTGTGTTTGGAGGTAGACAAGAATGTCTTTGTACCAAGGATCAGTAGATTAGACTAGATATAAAAATTCATTAGGCATAAGATCATGGGATACTTCATCTGGGTCAACTCTAGGAAGGTCTGAAAATAATTTTGGCGAAGACTATGGATTTTTTAGCCTTGGTAGTGGCGAAAACCATATCAAATTGTTGGAGGATCACAATCCATTTGGAATATTTACCTTCAATAACTTGACGAGACAAAATGTGTCTCATGGGATTCTCCAGGGTAAAACAATAGTTTGTCACAGCAGGATGGAGTGTCAAAAGTGATTGACATAAAAGACAACTGCCAAAATTTCTCCACATGGGAAAACCAGAGTTCGAGCCCAACAAGGCCTTACGAGATATAGTAAACCACGCTCATTATGATAGTCGTGAGTTTGAACCAGAACCATGCCAATGGAGGATGGTGAGGCTACTAGGTAAAATAGAAAGTTACGCGAGTATTAAAGAGGACTGAGTAGGGGGGTGGATATGAGTGTCTATTTCAAGGAATCAAATGATCATTGAGATTGATCATTCCAAAAGTAAGGTTCTCCTTTCTTGAGTAGGCGCATAAGGCATTTTCTTAGTTTATCATAATTCATGATGAAACAACGCAAGAATTTTTCCTTCCCTTGCAAACTTTGGAGTTGTAGGATGGATTGTGGTGTGGGAAATTGAGTAATCACCTTTACCTTATTGGGATCAACCTGTATCCTATGTTTGGAGACAATGAAACCAAGCTAGCATCTAGATTTGACAAAAAATATGCACTTATGCAGATTTAGATGAATGTTATAGAACCTAAACCTAAGAAATATTGCACAAAGATGAGCTAGGTGTTGTGATCATTTCCTGGAATGAGTCATAAGATCATCCAACTAACCTTGAAAAATATGTCTGATATCATGAAATGTATAGTCCATAGCCCTCTAAAAGGTTGCACCCACATTATTAAGACTGAATGGGAGCTTCCAATATGAAAATGTTACCCAAGGAAAGATGAAGGCGACTTTGTGCTAGTTTGTAAGTTTTATAGCAATCTGATTATACCTGGAGAAGCCATCCACAAAGGAGAAGGATTCACAACTAGTGCAATCGTCGATTATTTGGTCAATGAACGGAGTGGGATAGTTTTCTTTTAGACCTGCGATGACCAAATCGTGGTAGTAGACACAAACGCAGATGGTACCTTGTTTTTTTTCTACGTGAACCAAATTAGAAACTCATTTAGTCAAGGGAATGGGGTAGATGAAACAAACACTTAACAATTTTCGACCTTAGTCTTGATAGTTGTAGTTTTGCAGGGGTGGATAGGTCGAAGTATTTGCGAGCATGCATTGTTATAGATCTTAATCTCATGCTGGAAAATAGAAGGATCTATGCTGGACATTTCCTCATAATACCAAGCGAAAACATCACGAATTTCATTAAAAAGGCAAGTGAATATCGCAATTTCCTTAGGACTACATTCAACTCCAATCTGAATGTTTTCGACAATACCAGTTTTGACCGAGATATCGATCAGCATAGTCTTTGTAAGCCTTCCCATGTTACCTTCTAAATCCATAGTTTGGATAGCCATATAAATGGAAGGAACTATCTCATTTGGTTCAAATGGCAGGATATGTAGAGGTGTCGCATCCGAATTAGATATCGAAGCGAGGAGATGAGAATTATCCCAAGGTAGCTCTTCTAAAGAAATTATCTTTCAAATAGCTTCGTCCAAAGGTAGGACTTCATTGAGGATATCGTTAGAAGGAGAGGTAATGGGAGAGGAGGTGGTACCATTAGTCGTAACCAAAGCATCAAAAGAATCAGATGCAGATTGAATGGCTTGATAAGGCAATTCATATGGTGAAAGAAACATATGTTATCCATAAGAGTTCATGTCTGAAGGGGTCAAGAGTATCATGGATCAGTAGGGTCATGAGGAATGGTAGAGACCATAGAAACTATTTGTGGAACCTCAGGCGGTGGGAGAGGAAACAAACCCAAGAGGGAGGAACCCTTCAAAATACTAGTACCTACGTTAACATAGGAGTCAGGTATACCACCCACTAAGGGAAAGGTGCCACTTGTAGGTTTTAACCCTATATAGAAATTACCTGCATACGAATTCTAAAACAAATAAAATAAACAATGCAAGAACATAACACATAAAACACATATGCATAAAGATTTTCCCCTCGATCCCAAAACCGGGACTACTAGCTTGATTTTTCATTATATTCCTTTCAATGTTACAATACATATTTATACATGCCGAAGCATCCAATACCATGGACTGAAAAACCGTCGCGTCCAAAACCATGGACTGAAAACCATAGGTAGGTTCGCCCAACCTAATATAGGGTCCAAAAAAACTTTTCCTGGGGCGCTCCCCCAGACAGGGGGAGCTGCTGCCCCCCCGTGACCCCCCCGCTGCGCAATCGGTGCAACGAAGGGGGGGCTTTGTCCCCCCTCTAACCCCCCGGTTCACTATGTAGGTTAGCCGTGGAAAGAATATAACACAACCCAACACCACTAGGTAATGGGGAGTAATCTGGGTATAGATGGAAAACTTGTCCACTGTGAATATTTTCCCATCCAATGAGAAGAGGATGATTCTGAAAACTGAAGAAACAATGACAGTCATGGCGTAAGTCCAACTATGACCAAAAAGCATATTATAGTTGAGATGAAAATCTATGCCTTCAATATCCACCCTTACCATCTTCCTGCTCAGAGTGATGGGGTCGCTAGCAAGGTATCATTTTGGGATGAAAGTGTGGTCATCGAATGCTTTAAGGGAATTTGACGGCGGCATGAGAGGGGAGAACCAAGGGAGAGCCAACATGAATTGGACATTACACAGGTCAAAGGACCTTCTTCAATGATAGTTAGATGGATAGCTATGCCTTTCAATATAACTTTCACCTAAGATGAAATCTGGTGGGAAAGGCGAGGCATACGTTTTTCCATGTCAAACATGGATAGCATGGAATCTTGAGGGTCAATTCCACCAATTGTTGAAATCATAACTTTTCGTTGTGATGGATAGGTTTGTAATACTTCGAGGTTAGACATGGATGATGGTGATTAATATTATAAAATACTGTAGTTTTAGGTAGCACGTGCAAAGGTATTATGTGTCATGCGACGAAGTGCCCCTTGGGGGGACGAATCACAAGGTCATCGAAAGGCCTTTCGATATGAAGATCATTAGGCGACAGTGGATTTGAACTCGATGAAGTTTTTAGAGCATTAGTGACTAGAGTTCCATAATTTTTGGCTCGTGTTTGTAGATCAATTGTTTCAAAGGTGTAAATAGTTGACGATCCTTCACTAGAGGAAGGAGGATGTGAACCGTTGTTTGCCCCTTGCAGTGTTGTAGTGTGTTCGAGATAAGATGTTGCTCCTGCTAAGTAGGGAAAGGGTTTTTGAGGACTGCGAGGGTCTGATCAGTGTCCTTTTAAGCAAGAAGGTATGTGAATTCTTGAAGGTGAGGACATTTCTAAGTCATGTGCTCCTCCACACAAATCTTGCAAGTGAAATTGATTGCTTTTTCCTTCCCTGTATTAGATTTAGTAGCAACTTTATGTTTGGTTTTTTTTGTGTAGTAGGATGCTCCTTAGAAGGAGATGTCTTTTTCTTATTCTTCTTCTTCTTACCAGTGGGTTTTTGTGTAGACTGAACAGAGTTTATTGTAGCGGTTGGAAGAGAAACCGATTGGATAGTAGGAACGGTATTGATAGATAACTAGCCAACTTTCCCACTGGTTTTTTTTACAACAACCCCAGAGGTAGCACCGATGAGGCCATCAGTGTGTGCATCGGGTTGCTGCATAGTGGGAACATTCAAAGTTCGAGGGGCATGGGGGATTACATCTTAGAGTGTGCCAGACTGGGAGTAGATCAAGTCTGAATGTTAGACATGACAAATGGATTGGTCTTCCATGACTGCACCACCTAGGGAAACATCCTTAGAAATTTGGGGAAGAAGAGACTTGCCGAACCAATCTTCTAACATGTAATATGGAATAGTAGCCTTTACAAGCCTTTTCTTGCATATCCATTCATGGATATGATTAGAGATGTGGGTAGAGGTGTCTTGGTGTAGAGTAGTGAGGAGTTTCATTCTAGTTTCATAGCATATAGGAATCTAGAAGTTCTTTAAGAATTCCATTGCTAGGGAACCAAAGGTATTGACTAATGTGCATGGTAACTCAATGTACCACTTAGCAACATTGCCAGTAAGGGTGTGGGGGAAGAGTTTGAGCCATATATTGTCATCAACTGTGGAGTTCGATACACACCATAAATGGTAGGTGGTGACATGCATAGCTAGATCATCCCCTTATTTCCCTTCAATTTTCAAAATGTCGAGAGGTATCTTGTGTTGGATTGGAGGTCAATGCAAGTTGTGGTTGACAGGTTCATTTATCAACATATATATATTGGGGATATCAAGTGTTTCTAGAAAAGGCAAAGGTGTAGGTGCCCTTGAGTCTGACCAAGGTGATGTAGGATGACTTGAAGAACCAAGAGGTCCCCCCATCAAGTTGTTTCCAACAAGATACATAGGATTCATCGGATAATAACCTTCTGGTTGTGGTGGTGCAGTCATATAAGATGGCAATCCATATGGGATATTAAGTTGGGGGGCAAAAGATTGGTTGACCTGAGGAAAAAAGTGCCCCCATGTCTCAATTTTGGTTGAGGAGGGGGTTCCCAAATGGATGTAGCAAGACTGGGTTGAGGGATATCGCTAGCCATATAGTTTGCAGTAGGCACATGACTGAAACTAGAATACTGTCCACTTGGAGGAGGTAAGTCAATCAACGAAGAACCGGGTTGTCCTATATGTGGAAGGGGAACAATAATCCCCCCAACTAGTATATGCATGTTGGGAACATTACCCCCTGGGGGTTAGAAATTAGAAATGGGTTCCATCCAAAAGGGTTATTGAAGGCGATCATGCTAACAATGCTAATAGGAGCAATAACCGAATGTCGATGAGCTGACATGAAAGGGGTAGAAGCCGAGATGTGTTTGATTCCACTCATAGTTGGTGTAACTAAGTTGCTCGAACTAGGCATAATCTGAATAGCAGGGTAACCAATCAGCTATGTAGTGCCAACCATAGGTGGGGGAAGTGATGGTGGAGTGAAATTATCCACAAAGGACCACAACTCATTAGTCTCCACAGGAATATTAGATGTGGGTACTGACAAAGACATGACAGGTACAGGTGCAGCCTGAACCAACATTGGTCCAAGAGGATCAGTGAGGGGAGGATTGTAAGGAGGTAGAACTCCTTCATGAAAAAATTCTTCAGGCAATATGGTTTCTTGGGAAGTTTTATGTGATTCAGTGTTAGAAATTGGAGACTGATCTCCCAGAGAGAGAGAATCCAACTCACCAAGTCTTGATAGTTCCTCCAGAGTTAGTGGAGGAAGACCTCATTGTCTTCTAGATAGATGATGAGGGCATAATGTAGCTAGGGTGGAAAATATATTTTATCAAGAATTTTAAAGTGATATTTGTTACAGTCTCAATGTCAATAATCCAACACCTAAAAATAAAAATAAAAACTCTAAACACAATCAATAAGTAGCCAGGGAACATAACTATGTTTGATAACCACCACTCACCAGATATGAAACCTAGTTTCGCAATGGCTAAAAAAGAGAGTTTGCCAAATGTACAGTTACGATTGCTCCTAAGATTTGCTTGAACCTTGACGTGAGACCCTCCGAGTAGACCGAAGACAGAGTAGGTTTGTTTGTTTAGGAACCAAGACGACCCACCCCAGTCACCTTGTGTTCATCCCTAAAACTTCTGGCCACTAAGGTTACCTCAAATCACAAACCCCATCGGGGAGTTCATGCTCGTAGACAGTATGCTATGTGGACAGGATACTTGAGTCCTCGACTCAGCTCCAATATCCCTAAGGGGATCCCTAGTACACATATTACCCACCATAAATGAAATCAAAGGTGGGCTACCTTCTCTCACACTCTGATGTTGTCTCGCATTTAACTCCTTTGTGAGGGGACCAGTCCCAAATTATATGAGTGTAGCAAGATTTTACTCTTATTAATGACACTAGTCTCAGTTTTGTGATCTTGGGCAGTTTAGTGACCATTGCCTAGCCCAAGACCCTAGCTTAAAATAATCTGTGTAAGATAAAAAAAAGAGAGTTTCTAATTACTTTTATTAAGCGTTGATTTTATGTGAACCTGTATTAGTGTCTCTGGAGGGGGTGTTGGCGTATGGAGTTCAATGAGACTCTGAATCAAACCATGCAAGAAAAATTCTTTAAGTTTTTCATTCGTTAAAAGTGAGCTTAATATAGGGAGATATCATACATCATTTCAGCAATATACAACCAAATGCAGTCAAAACACGCACAAAAATGTAGGCATACAATGCTCTAACAACCAACCCAATATAAACAAAAACAAACTAGCTAAAACAAAAATCTAAAGTAACTTTTTAATTTTACTTTTTTTGAAAATCAAATGCCTAAGCTATTCTCTAAAAATAAAAATGAGCATCCAAGCAGACTTCACAGTTACAGATCCCAAGGCCAGAACACATGTAACTTATCAACCCAAGAATCCATAGAAATAGGTGGATGTCAAGACATTGGTTCAATAACACTCCTCAAAAGGACAAGAAGAGAATTAGGAGTAGTGCTAATGCCTTGTGCCAAATAGTGGGGAGCATTATAATGCTCTAGATTGCACAAGGAAGTGTGTTACAAAAAAACAGGGCACAAAAAGGGTCCAGTCAGAGTCTGATCATAAGCTGTGAGTAGCATAAGAGGTCGGGAAGCACACTGGGTGATCAAAATATGAATCTAGAAGAGTAGGAAGGCCTGGAGAGAAAGAGAGATCTAGGAACAAGGAGAGCAAAGCCAAGAATTAAGATCACTCCCTGGTATGGTCACCAATTCTTATATAGGGATTAATGCATGGGTGGTTATAGAAAAAAATACCCTCTCGAGTCTCCCAAGACCCAAGGCAGATGGAATTAGATGACCTGCAATTGTTCAAAGATACATGCGTATATTCATGTTACTCTTATAATCAACAAAGTAAAAGAGAATAGTTACCTCTCAATCTCTAGTGAATTTCACTAGAGATCTCGGTGTGGCAAAGGAATATTGACGATTAAAATCATTAACATATAGGAATATATAAAGCTATCATGCATTTAAGAAAATCATCAATCTCGAATCCAAATCAACATATACATAAAAGAGTTTTCAACATCATCAAGTAGACAAAACAGGAGAAGATCTATATTATCAGATGAGAGAAGAATTATCAAAACCATGGTTGTTAAATCAAGTCTTCCCTTAGCTCCTTGGCTCCTTTCCCTCTCTCTCTCTCTCTCTCTCAAATATTTGACGACATAACAATACTGATCTCAAAATTTCAGGTCCTTGTTATAATGGCAAAGCATTTAATTTATAGATAAGGATATGCTCTCTCCTTGCCAATTCCTTCATGAGTTCGAATGAGGAAAAAGCTTGGATTTTTCCTTGCTTATTCCTCTTTCCCTACCCATGAAGCTCCATTAGGAATAACAATGTCCTTAGTTAGGATTGAGGTAGATGTTTCCTGCTTTTTGAGCTGAAATTTGAGTGAAAAGCAGAGTGTCAGCTAGTCAACTTGCGATTTGACCTCCAAAATCTCATAAATATCTAGTAACACTTCCCTTCATGCAAAAAAAATCATTAACTGACAGACTAACATACTTTACTGAGTCATGAGGAGCATTATAACTCCTTTTGTATGTTTTTGGGGTGCATTACCCTGGTAAATGGGCCTGTAACCTAGTGTTTTATCCTAGTCAAAGTGTACTTCTCCTCTGAGATGATGAGGAGGTCATTTTGTGTATATCAAACACAAAATTTAGACATGGGTTTTCTATTATTGTAATATTCAAACTTGATATGAGCATAGAGAAAATTCTTGTAATATATATCTTTCTTTGTAGGGACAACTCCATCCACTAACTTGAATATTTGTGTCAAGAGGGTCATAGAAGAACCATATTCCTTAATTAAATGCCCCTAGAAAGGATGTTAACTTCTACTACTATTCTCTCTTTCTTAATGAATTAAGCTAATTCCCTGATTATTCCAAAACAACCAAGTTTCATAATCTCAGTGCTACAAGACCTATCGTACTAAGGAAGGTTGAATCCTCATATCATAACACATTTACCTATCCAGCTCATAGAATCCTTTCGATATCCATAAAAGAAAGAGTTGTTGGAGTTTCCCATTACTCTAAAAATCCCTTCCAACTGTAGGACATTTGTTTCCCAAAAACATAGTTGCATTGTAGAATTGTAATTTCCAACTCAAGAACTTGAATACTTTTGGGTATATCCTCTCCCATATAGTTAAATATAAAATGAGGATATGATGGAAAATATATGGTAAATACATCGCTAATGGTGAAAAAACTAGCTTAAATTAAGGAAATAATAGGTATTGTAAAGGATACAATTTTCATGTTCACATGCAACCTCCCCATATAGCTAAATTTAAAAGGAGTATACAATTTTCAATCTCACACAAAACCTCCCCATATAGTTCAATTTAAAAGGAGGATATGATGGAAAAATAATGAGCATAGTAAAGGATACAATTTTCATCCTCACACTAAACCTCGTTCCATTGGAGTCTTTGCAAGTCTTCCTCATGGCATAAGGAAACAACCCTAGTCCCATTGTGAAAATCAAGCTTTCATCTATGTTTAGTAGAACATTCATTATGTAGTCTCAAGAATCTAGGATTTTCAATGATTTGGTAAATGTAGTGATAGTTTTAGTGTCATTGTAGGAAGGGTATGTTTTCTATCTCTTCCCACAATTGCATGAGGAGCATGCCATAAGTCCTCCACATGTCCCCAACCTAATTATTAACCATCTTTCATTACCATGTGCTATGCCAAACACAATACTTAGAAGTAGTTTCAATACATGTAAAGGTGTATTCTATACACGTGCTACGTTATTAGTCCCTGCCAATGCAAGACTCTAGAAATCGATTTTATTTTGAGTACTCATTAGCTGAGCTTTGACCAATATATTCTCTAATGTTTAACTTTATAAAATATATATTTATTTTTTATCATTATTAAAAAAACCAATGTTTAATCATCCCATTGGTTCATATTTTGAAGGTCTTATTTCCACCATGACATGTACAATGGTACATAATGAAATAATCATTGTTTTAGGTGAATTCTTTGACACAATCGATATTTGTGCAACTACATATTCCCCATGACACGGGAGCTTCGTTAATGTAACTTCTCATTCACTTTTAAAAGGGTTTATAAATTATTATATCGTTTAAGTAATTAGTAAATTTATTTATTTATTATTAATTTTTAGCCACAGTGTATAGATTTGTATAGTTGTATTTTATAAGTTTTGTGGTTGTTAATATAAATTTTATTATTATGATGTATTTGAGAAGAAATTGATTCTTCCTATATTGTTACATGATATCTATTTATTGATATATTTGAATATTAAAAATATTTTACCTAATGATTAAATTTTATTATACTTTCGATTTATTTATTTAATAATTTATTTAAGGGTTAAGTTTTTTCTATAATATTACTTAATTTATTTAATTTAATATAATTTTTAAAATTACGTTTGTGGATATATTTAGTTTAAGATTTTTAAAATAACAAGATACTTAAGTCGGAATCCCTAAAGCTTTGTGTTGTGTGCCCCCTCTCTAGGTCCCTGTGCACCTCTCCCATTTCTCTACAAGTCCTTAATCCTCTCCCCTGTTGGTATCCATTAGGATGGCACTCATTAGGGGAGGTGCCTTGGGCTCCTCTATTCCCCAAGGCCACGCGGCGGTGACTTCAAGCTCTGACCTAACTTCCCTTGACCTCGCTGCACAAAAAGAAAAAAATGGCCTCATAAAGTGAAAAAGTGGTCCACACTACCATACAAGATTCCCAAGTGCACCCAAATCTATAGAAAATGAGCACACACACTTGAAAAGTGAAATCAGAGAAAATACCTCACTTGCACATCCCTCTACAATGGTAAAATATAAACATTCAATACATGCAATATCATCCATAGATTTGCAAGTTTATTGGGGTTTGGCCAAAAGAAAATATGCTCATTCAATCGATTTCTATGAGATAGAAACATAAATCACACTATGAATTCAAGCTAGGATCCATGGGCTTCTTCACAACGATATTCACCCATCAAGATGATCTCAAATCTATCCTTGAAGGAGGACCCTATTTTTTGAACTCCGTTGGTCTTTATATGAGGCAATAGAAATGTTTCATCTTAGAAAAGGAGGACTTCTCCTGGGCGTTGGTCTGGGTGCGGCTCTTCAAGCTAGGATCAATGGGCTTCTTCATAGCGATATTCACCCATCAAGATGATCTCAAATCTATCCTTGAAGGAGGACCCTATTTTTTGAACTCTGCTGGTCTCTATATGAGGCAATAGAAATGTTTCATCTCAGAAAAGGAGGACTTCTCCTGGGCGTTGGTCTTGGTGCAGCTCTACTCTCTCCCAAGCAGTGACACATGAAGAAGAAGGGCCAATCCTCGCAGCCCAAGCATCCTACGTCCAACAACAACTTTGAAGCCCTGGAATATTTTTCATAGGATATCTCAGACATCCGTGAAGGTATGATAGAAGCAAAACCTAACACAACCCAAGATCAGGTTAGCCTTAAGGTGCTACAAAGTTTAGACTCCTTCCAGGGGTTGTTTTTCCTTTGTAAAGTTCTTTGCACCCCTGATCCGTTAAGTTCTTCTAGCAAATGTGTGCTAGCCCAATATCAAAGCCCCTCTCATTGGTGATTTCCAATTTGGGAAATAACTTTGGAGTTGCGAGATTTCAAATTATTTGATATGCGACCTCCTACATGACGTCATCATTCCATGTGGCACTTCATGAGTGGTGACATGTGTCACCCTGATTTCCCCCCTTAGAACCCGTTAAAACACCAAAACTGCCTGTCACGTGTTATGTCATATTGCCACATTATGCTGAGCTCAGATTCCACTGTAGCTTTATCAGAGCTAATCATATTCTGTTACATGTATTTATTGGAGCCAATCATATGTTGCCACGTGAAGCTTATCAAAACCAATCATATGCTGCCAAGCGTACTATTGGAGGAGAGAGAAAAGGGCTCGTCTGCCCTTGGTTTTGTGATGAAATCCTTTGTAAGCCTACATTTGAGTCCCGCAACATTTTAAAAATTGGAACATTACCCTTGTTTCACCCTTTAAAAGGTTGTCTCTTCATAAGTTTTGATATGCCATTGTCGATGTTGCAATATGCTTGATTCTTTGATCTGCTTTCCCTGATGCATTGGGTCCTCGATGTTGTGACCATCGATCTACTATCTCTTATAATCAGACTTTTGATATGCAATGCGCTGATATGCCATGCAGATCTAATGTGTGATCGCTGATCTCCAATGTCATTGGACCTCTGATATTCAATCTTTGATATCAAACCTATAATATTCCTTCTTTCTTAAGGCTTGAATCCTTGAAACTTTATAAGGCCATATATTTTGATCTAGGAGTCCATTTTTGGACATCTACATATCGTTGGTAAGCTTGTTTAGAGAAATTTCCAATGGAGAGGGTCCAATTTAGATTTCCAATCCTTTTGAGGCTTGGAAGATGACTACAAACTTATCTGCCCTTTTGCACTTTGGACAACTAAAAACACATTTTGCAGTAAGTGACAACACTTTCAATGCCACGATCCTAGCCCTCGTACCAAAACAAGACAATGTTGTTTCACCAGGTAAATATATTCCCATAGCCCTATGCAATGTTATTTAAAAAATAGTTCCCAAAGTCATAACCAACAGGCTCAAGTCTCTCCTTCCCCTCCTCATCTATGAGGAGTAATCGAGCTATGTTGAAGGTATAAAAATTCCTATTGGCATCATCCTTGCCCATGAGACCATTAATTCACTGAAAACTCTCAAAAAAATTAAAATGTTACTTAAGCTAGACATGTCCAAGTCCTTTGACAAAATAAGTTCGGAATACATCGAGAACATCCTCAACACCTTTTGCTTTGGCACTCTTTTGAGTCAATGGGTCATTTCTTTCGTATCTACCCCTTTTTTATCGATTTTGATCAATGGATCTCCCTCTAAAACCTTCCTTCCTTCTAGGGTCATCCATTAAGGAGATCCTCTCTCTCCATTCCTCTTTATCCTCATGGCAGAAGGCCTTGGTTGTGCCATCAAATTTGCCAATATTAAAGGTTCCCTCATAGGCCTCTCCATTCACAACAATTCAACTCATAGCCACTAGAAATTCATTGACGATACTCTTCTCATGAATCATCCCTCAATTAGAGAGGCCAAGAAGATTAAAGACATCCTCAACCTCTTCTCTTTGGTTTTTGGTTTGTACATCAACCTAGAAAATCCTAAATATTCTTCTTCAATACCCATATCATTACTCAATGCAATGTCCAACACATCCTTGGATTTACCTCAGCCTCTCTCCCCTCCAAGTACTTGGGAGCCCCCCTCACAGACTCAACAATTAAGCACTCCTCACATAATTTGATTGGAAAACTATCCTCTAAGCTTAGTTGTTGGACGCATCGATCCCTCAACATGTCCAATAGGCTCATCCTCCTCATGTATGTCCTCCAAGCTATTCCCCTCTACTTATTCTTTGTCCTTACTGCCCCAAAATTGGTCCTCAAGAGCATAAGGAACATCCATTGTTCCTTCTTCTAGGGAGGAGTTGATTTCAAGCACAAATGGCCTCTTGTCAAATGGAATACTCTTTTCCTCCCCAAAAACCATGGTGGTTTGGGGCTTAGGGACCCGAAATAATAAAAAAATTCATGGGCACCAATATCTGGTGGAAATGGATCAAACACAAACAGGAACCATGGGCTAAACTTTGGCATGCAAAATATGCCAACAACACTCCCAAAAAATATTTGGTCCATCTATCTCACATCCATTCAAGCTCTCTAATCTAGAACTTAGCCAATCAAGGACGTCACCTGATCCACTCCCACTGCTTTTGGGAGATCAGAGATGGATATTCAGTTAATTTCCAAAATGACCCCTAACAACAACAAAAACCAAGTTTGGCGATTTTCCTTCCCACCCCCTTCAGTCAAGTTCAAGCTCTGAACATGGGTCGTATCATAGTTCAATAGTTCTGGATGAACTCAGAAGGGCTAGTTCAATATAGCTGGGCGAAAAACATTTTATGTCCAGAGGAGGAAAATGATCACATCCACTCGTGCCTTCATTAAGAGCTACTCAAAAGAATAATCAGAAAAAGGGATGGGAAGGATATTCTCAGGTGGGTCTACACAAACTTGGGAAATTTTATTGTAAAATAAGCATACAACTTTCACTCCTTCCCTCATCCCCTTGAGCCAGATCTCTTCTAGGCCAAGCTTTGGAATTTCAACACGTGGCCAAAAGTCAAAACTTTTTGTGGCTTCTTTCTAAGTGTCATGTCATTGCTTGGGGAAATCTAATAAAAAATGTTTTTAGGGGCCGTCGAGGTGCTTTCTTTGTAAGGATCAACCAAATACTTTGGACCATATCTTCCTTTCATGCCCCTACACCAACAACCTATGGCGCAAGATGGATCATGATTTTCTAAAATCCAACGGAGATCCTAGTTGTAAAGCTCACACCTTTAGTGCAATGGGGCCTTGCCTCACCTTTCAGTAATGCCATCCTAAAATGAGGTTGGTCTTCTACTGTAACACCCTCCTCCCACATTTATCCAAGCTAAATGGTCCACTGTGATATGATTCAACTCCCCATGTATAGTTAAGGAAGTAGAACTGACAAGACAAGACCAATCTGACCTTCCTCAGGAGCTACAGAACCTTCAGGAGACAACGAACCCTTCTAGGTGCCCAACCCTTGATAAAAATTGATGTTCTGTTGAATTAGACCCCAAGTCGCTCCTATGACAAGCCTTCCATGAGAATGAGACCATCCATCTACTCCTAGAACAAGGAACCCATGTGGCTGTGGCGTTTTCGAGGCAATTATGTGCTATCAACCTGGATTATGAGCCACTTTTTTAGGGCTAGGACTTAGGCCTCTGCCTAGAACTTCATGAAACTTCTAAAATTGATAAATAAAAATCAAATAAGGCTACTAATTCAAACACTTGAACAAGGACTTGACTTGATCCCTATCATCCATGATAAGAATTTTCTCAAACATATCATAAATGTGTAATCTACAGGCCATAACAATAGATCTTAACATAGGGATCTCATGCTAATCTAAGAATCATCAAGGAGGACTAGTGTATCCTCCAAATAGATGTATTATTATCTATTATGTCATTCATTCATTAATATTACATCTACTAACCAAAACATGTTGAGAGCCATTCATCAAGATTGTCATAAAACATACTTATAACAAACAAATAACCATAAATATATCAATGATGAAAGAACCATTAAACCCACATAATGGAAAGCACATTCAATTATGAAATACCAAAGGAAAATAAGCTCTTATTAAAATATGAAAATCCAACCAAGTCAAGGACTTCCAAATACCACCCGACCATATATTGGGCTGAACCAAATGTCTCTTTCAACCAATCACCCTCGCACCATATTCCAAGCACGAATGTGGGATCTCATGGAATAAACCAAGAACAGAAAACTAGGGCTTCTAGAGGCAAAACCACCTCAACCCTCAACTAGTTATTCCACCTCACGGTCAAACATCACTAACCATCACTAGATTGATCTCTACCCAAGTTTTCTAGGGCTCCATAGTGTTTGTTCCAACCAAGGCTTCCAGGACTAGTAACTCAACCCACAACTGCTATCGGGCTCCAGAGCATTTGACTAGCTAGGGTTTCCAAGACTAGTAACTCAACCCACCTAGGGCTCCAGAGTATTTTTCTAACTAAGGCTTCTGGGACTATTAACTTAACCTAATATATTAGAGGGATTCCAAAGCACTTGTCTAACCAAGGCTCCAAGAACTAGTAACTCAACCCACAACATAAGGAACATGAGCACCGAATAGAAAACAAAAATAAAACCCACAACACCATGACTATCTAGGAAATTGAAAGGCTAGGAAAAACCACCGTTAATCCAGGAAATCCTCCATGCTAATGACAGATCATAACAAAGAAACCACATGCATGCCAAAACTAGCAAGGAAATCATACATGCAATTCGGTACTTGCAAGAAAAACCCACTATAGTTGTTTCTCCCACTGTCCTCTTACACCTTCCTGCTCTTCCTTTTCCTCCTTGCTCCAAATCCTAGGTATGCCACACTCCTCCAAGATTACCCCAAGAAAACTCTAAGTGTCCAAGATTATGAGAGAGAGAATAGAAGAGAGAGCTCCAAGCTAAAACTAACAAAAGGTTGTGAACTGATCCTCATAAGCCCTTTTATCATTGACATCACTATCTTCTTCATTTATCATTATTTTCCTCATTTTACTCCTCACACGCAACCTGTGACATTTCACCTTACTTTTCTCCTATTTTCCATTATTTTCATAAATAAAATGCCAATTAATGCCTCATGCTTTTCCAAAGCCTTTTCCATTTCCTTTGCCAATTTCCGTAACCATTAATTAATCACAAGTGATCCTTGTCACTATTTTTTAACCCAAAATTCAACTTAGAATACATGTCCCATGACTTTGGTTATTATTTTTCCTATTACATTGATTTTTAACACGGGTTATTACAGATCCCTCCCCCTTAGGGGAACATTATCCTCGGTGTTCAATGACACTTACAACCAGTAAGACTATTGAAAAAGAAGAACATACTTCCCATGGAGATTTATAATCTTAGGTCGTTTCATTATTAACAATGAACAACTTGTTGAAGAGAAAACCAACATGACATCCATACCACTTATTGGGCCCAAAGTGCTTCCAATGCACTTTAACTTGCTTGATTGCTCGGTTATGGAGCATGAGCATATTTATCTACAAAATGCACTAATATTTCATCTGGAATTCTCCTTCTGGTACCACCTACAATATAGACCAATCAATAACATCGTCACCATATTTCACATATATTTTAATCAATGAAACATGGAAAACATCATGGACTTTCACTGTCGGAGGCAGTGCAAGTTGATAGGTCATTGGCCCAGTCCTCTCAAGGATCTCAAAAGGCTTGCAATATTGATGTGCCAACTTCATACACGACCCAATCCTCAAGGAAATCTTCCCGGGCTTGATGAGAAAGTACACATGTTCCCCAACTTGAAACTCCTTAAAGAACTCGTACCGATCTACATAACTTTTCTGCCTATCCTATTCTTCCTTTAGATTCTTCTTGATTACCTAAATTTCTTATTCCATATTGACCAACATGTTTGGTCCAATCAACACCCTATTCACTAGATCACTCCAATTGATAGGAGTGTTACAACTCTACCTGTAAGGTGCCTAAAATATGCACATTCTCAAAGACTCTTGATACCCATTTTTGTGAGAGAACTCAACCAGTGGAAGATACTCTTCCCATTTTTGCTTTTGATGCATCACATACTTCCTCAACATTTCCTCCAATATTCTATTGACCCTCTCTACCTGTCCATCTACTCGTGGATGATAATTTGTACTGAAGGCCCAGTTTGTAACCAAACCTAAAAATAACTCTTTCCAAAACTTGGAAGTGAACTTAACATCCATGTTTGACAAAATCTTCTTTGGAACACCATGCAATCTTATGACATCTCTAATGAAGACATGTGCTACATTGTCAGCTGAATAAGTAGACTTCACTGGAATTAAGTGTGTTACCTTTGTCAATTTTTCCATCACAACCATGATAGAATAATGTTGTCTAGATCTCCTTGGAAAACCTTTAATGAAAGCCATGTAAATGACCTCTCATTTCCACTCTGGAATCGAAACCGACTATAGTAATCCACCTAGATTCTTACACTCTTCTTTTTAGCTGTTGATAATCGAAGCACCTAGCCACAAACGCTGCCACTTCCTTCTTCAAAATTGTCTAGTAGTAGAAGTTCTTCACCACTGTCAATGTATTTTGATATCCTTGGTTACCTAAATATAAATTAGCATGAAATTCCCTCAAGATAAGTTTCTTGAGCTCACTATTGTCTGGAACAGAGATCTTGTCCCTAAATATCACCAAACCATCTGTTGTGAGATGATAATCCACATCCTAATCATATGTATCCTGCTATAACTTGAGCGTAAGCTCCCTATATCTCTCATCCTGCCAACTTTCTTGTAAGATATGATCCTATAAATCCATCCCATATGAACTCATATCTGTTATATGATTAATCTGCACTCTTTTGCTAAGAGCATCTGCCACCCTGTTATTTTTCCCTTTAATGTACTTGATCTCAAAGTCAAACTCATTGATCATGGCCAAACATCTAGCTTGCTTTGAATTCAAATTTAGTTTGTCAAAAAAGTATCTCAATCCACTGTGATCACTCATCAGTACAAAATTCCTACCAAGAAGGTAGTGTCTCCACATCTTCAATGCATGTACGATCGCTGCCAACTCAAGATCATGTGTAGCATAATTCTACTTATGCTTATTCAGTTTTTGATTCATAACATACCACCCATCCCTCTTTCATCAAAACTCCAGAAATTCCTCTCTTGCAAGAATATATACACACTACAAACTCTTTATCCAGATATGCAATTGTTAGAAAAGGAGCATTCTTCAACAATTACTTCAACTTCTCAAAACTAGTTGCAGATTCTTTTGTCCATTCAAATTTCTAACTTTTCCTTTGTAATGATGTAATGGAATAAGAAATCTATGAGAATTTCGTGATGAACCTCGTGTAATAAATTATAACCTGCTAACCCCATAATTAACCTTATCTCATCCACATTCCTAAGAGTTTCCCATTCCATAATAGCTTTTATATTTTCCGTATCCACTGTTATTCCTTCCTTGGAAACCACATGTCCCAAGTAATGTACCTCTATCTGAAATAAAATACCATTTCTAAGCCTGGCATACAACTTATGCTCTCTTAGAAATCTCAACACTTCTACTAAATGTTTAGCATGTTCTTCCTCATTCTTAGAATATATCAATATATCATCAATGAGAACAATAACAAACTTGTCTAAATAAGGACACAACACACTATTCATCAAGCATATAAAAGTAACTAGAGCGTTTATCAAACCAAATGAAACTACAACAAAATCATAATGCCCATACATAGTCTGGAAAACAATCTTGTAGATGTCCTCTTCTTCAATGTGTACCTGATGGTATCCTGATCTCAAATCAATCTTCGAGAACACTGCTACTCCCTTCAATTGGTCAAACAAATCATCAATCCTCAATAACAAATACTTGTTCTTGATGGTTACCCTGTTCAACTACCTGTAAGCAATGCATAACCTAAGAGTATCATCCTTATTCTTCATAAACAACATTGGTGCACCCCAAGGTGATACACTTGGCCTAATGCATCCCTTTTCAAGCATTCCTTCAACTGCAAATTCAACTCTACTAACTTTGGTGTGCTCATTGTGTATGGTGCCTTTGATGTTGGTGCTACCCCTGGTACCAACTCAATAGAAAATTCCACTTATATATGAAGCGGAAACTATGAAATTTCTTCTGGGAATAAATCATAAAACTACTATAAACTTGGGTACCTACTCAATATCTCTCCAGCCTCCACATCCTTACCTTTATCACTAGAAATATGTACTGCAAATAACACACACCCTTTCCTATGAATATGCTTTTCCTACATTTTTGTAACCATTCTAATTGATGTTTCCTTCTTCTTACCCTACAATATCCTTTATTCTCCATTATCATCCAAGAACTCAATAGCCTTGTCATAACAATCAACTTTGATCCTATGAAGATAAAACTAGTCCATACCTAAGAACATCATGTATGATCCCAAAGGAAGCACATTCAAATGCAATGATGCAATCATACCATTCAGATCAAATGCACAAGCTCTTACCCAATGATGAACTCTTTTCTTAGTACATATAGCCAACTGAACTAACCAGGCTTCTGCATGCACTTCTTTATTCAAACCACACTTATCCACTTATGATTAACATAACTATAATTAGATTTAGGGTCAATCAAAATAGAAATAAATTGATCCCAAAGTTTCTCGCCCATCTCGATAATAGATTCCTGGTGATCCACCTACCTCCTATCCAATCTTGCATAAATCCGAGGAATAATTTGTCCAACATCCCCCAATGTTTGTGCCTCCTTAGCACTGTAGATCTGCGAAGTACCACCCTGATGTTATGGACAATCTCTCTTGTGATGATATTTTCCACAAGTCCAACATTGTAAAGGCTTCTTGCTATCACCCTTATTCTGCTCCTCAAAGTTAAATACTTTACCTATGTTAGTTGTATTAAACTTCTTAGGCGGTGTCACAATCTCTTTTTTACCTGTGTCCTGAGATCTTGTTTGCGTCTTATCCCATTTTCATTTATTCTTCTCATTCCCTTTCCAAACCTACTTAGACTCAAATATGCGTTTGGATTTCTCATAACAATTCTTTAGCTTTTCGATTGCTTCCTCCAACGATCTAGGCTCATCAAACTCTATTGTGTCATTGAATGCTACTGGTAACCCACTGATTAATCTCGTAATCTTCACTTTCTTCTCCATAATATAAGGCACATACCTTAATAACTCCAAGAATATTCTAATGTACTCCCCATCGGTCATGGATCCCATCTTCAACCCATAGAAGTCTTTTTCCCTGTCACAATGGTATCTCTCCGATAGATACTTATTCCTGAAAAGTCTTTCAAAATCTCTTCAAGTCAACTCCCCTTCCCGGATTCCTCTGACATTCTTTACATCTTCCCACCAAATGTATGCTTTACCTTTAAGACTAAAAGTCACCATTCTAGCTTTCATGTTCTCTAAGTAATCATGCAATCTCAAGAACTTATTAATCTTGAGCAACCACACTTCTGCATCCTGTGACGCCTTCATTTCTCCATCAAATATACGTGGCTTTGATTTATTGAACTCATCTAGTAAATATCCCCTATCACTCCTCCTATAAGGATGATAGCGATGATGACCATGGTACCTGTCTGAACCAGAACTAGAGTAAAGCCCATGTCCACTGCCTCATCTATCAAGTGTATCCAATAATATTCCATCTCTAACCATGTCATCTCTATTTGACCTGTGCCCACCATGAGACCTGCTACCATAGGCTTCATTATTTCTATCCTCCTATCCATGTCTGATCCTAAGTGGTCCTTGTCTCTGCAAGTCTAAAAATATTTGAAGTATAAGTGCATTAACCTCTGCTTGTTTCACTTGTGCCTTGTAGAGTCTCTCTTGTGATTGAATGATTATGTCATTATCTTCTTTACAACTTTTTATTTCTTCATTCAAACTTCTCAAAGTTTCTGCTATGTCAAGAGATTACCCATAACCATGTTTCTCATTTGATCTATAGGGAGAGTCAAATGAATTGTAGTCTACCATTTTTCTAGTCATATTTGATCTTCTTCTTCCTACAAGGTATATCATATCAGCTAAACCAAAGTAACTTAGTATAGTTCATGGGAGGATATATCGTTTGCAAGACCAACCAAATTAGAACAATACATGTATAATGATAATCATCACAATATACAGACATCATTTCAACCATTATCCAGTTACTATGCATGACTATACCAAAGTCATGACAAGGCATGCATAACAACATACAGACACTCACATGCATAACAAATGCATAACCGACATGCACTCATGACAACCACATCGGACAACATTCATCATCAACTTATACATGACACACAACTGTAACAATGACCACCACCATGCATACACAACAAGCACATAGACAACCATGTGGGTGTGGCCTTTTTCAGGCAATTGTGTGCCAATGACGCTAGATTCTGAGCCACTTTTTCATGGCTAGGACTTAGGCCTCTTCCCAAAATTTCATGACACTTCAAGAATTGATAAATAACAATGAAATAAGGTTAGTAATGCAAACACTTGAACATGGAATTGACCTAACCCATGCTATCCATGGCACGAATTTCGTCAAACATATTATAAACATGTAATCTATAGGTCATAACAACATATCTGAACATAGGGATCTCATACTTATCTGAGAATTGTTAAGGAGAATTGATGACTCCTCCCAATAGTTGCATTGTTATCTACTAGGTCATTCATTTATTAATATTTCATCTACTAACCAAAACAAGATGAGAGTCATTAATCAATATTGTCATAAAACATTCTTATAAGAAACAAATAACAAGAAATATATTGATGATGAAACAACCATTAAAGAGACATAATGAGAAGCACATTTACTCATGAAATACCAAAGGAAAAGGAGCTCTTATTAACATATGCAAATCCAACCAAGTCAAGCTCTTCCACGTACCACCCAACTACAGATTGGGCTGAACCAACTCTCTCTTTCATTCAATCACCCCCGCACCATATTCCAAGAATGAATGTGGGATCGCATGGAATAAACCAAGAAAAGATAATCAGGGCTTCTGGGGGCAAGACCACCTCAACCCTCAACTAGTGATTCCACCTCATGATAAAACATCACTAACCATCACCAGATCGGTCTCTATCCAAGCTATCTAGGGCTCTAGAGCATTTTTTCCAACCAAGTCTTCTAGGACTAGTAATTCAACACATAACTGATGTTGACTTCCAAATATTTTTTCCAACCAGGGCTTCCAAGACTAGTAACTCAACCTACCAAGGGCTCTAGAGCATTTTTCCAACCAAGGCTTTTAGGACTATTAACTCAACCCAAGCCGTTAGAGGGCTTCTAGAGCGTTTGTCCAACCAAGGCTCTAGGAACCAATAACTCAACCCACAACCAAAGGAACATGGGCACCAACCCGAAAACAAAGATAAAACCCACAACACCATGGCTATCTAGGAAATGGAAAGACTAGGCAAAACCACTATCAATCCAGGAAATCTTCCATGTCAATGAAAGATCATAACCAAGAAAACATGTGCATGTGTCATGCATGCCAAAACTAGCAAGTAAATCATACATACAATTTGGTACCTGCAAGTAGAACCCATTGTAGTTGTTGATCCCGATGTCCTCTTGTGCTTTCCTACTCTTCCTTTTCCTCCTTGATCCAAATCCAAAGTATGCCACATTCCTCCAAGAGTGCTCCAAGAAAACTCTAAGTGTCCAAGAGTATGAGAGAGAATAAAATAGAGAGCTCCAAGATAAAAATGACAAAATGTTGTGAATTGATGCTTAGAAGCCTTTTTATCATTAAGGCCTCTTTTTTTTTCATTTTCCATTATTTTCTTCATTTTCCTCCTCACACAACCTGTGATCTTTCTCCTTCCTTTTCTCTTATTTTCCATTATTTTCATAAATAATATGCCAATTAATGCATCTTGCTTTCCAAATCATTTTCCATTTCCTTTTCCAATTTCCATAGTCATTAATTAATCACAAGTGATCCCAATCACTATCTTTTTTCCTAACATTTAGCTTGGAATACATGTTTGATGAACTTGGTTACTATTTTGCTTTTATTAACTTTATTACATGGATTTTTAACCCAAGGCCGTTACATCCACCCCCTCTTTCTAGTGTGGGAAGTATAGAATGAGTGTAAACACAAGATCTTCAATCATTCTTCTAGATCCCCCAATAATCTCTGGTGTCTCTTTCACAATCACTTGGAGGAATCCATAGCCCTAACCAATTGATCACCCCGGGATCATCAAGGCCCCTCGTCTAAAAAATAAATCCTTCTTGGTGGAACCTAAAACTACCCAATCTTAGCCCCACTTCTTTACCCTCTCAGCCAATCGCCTCTTCTACCTCTTCCTGGAGCCCCCCTCCTCCCCTCCACCTCAAGCTCAATTTTGATGAAGCCTCCAAGGGAAACCTGGGAAAAGATGGTGTTGGAGGAATTTTCATGGATCACGAAGGGAAAATCATTCACATATATAGGAATCACATTGAATTTGAAAGAAGCAGGACAACAAAATTGGAAGTCTTGATAAAGGGCCTTCAAATTGCACAAGATAATCACTTCTTCCCACTGGTTGTTGAAGGGGATTCTTAGATCACCATTCAAATTGCTAGACGTATCTCTAATGGATCTCCAACCACCAAGCAATCTATAGGCTGGCACCTGTAATATCTTGTTTAACATCTCTTGCATCCTCTCCCAGTAAGAAACCATGATTTTCTCTCATGTCAAGCGAAAAGCTAATTCCCTTGTTGAATTTATCGTCAACAAAGGAATTGAATACCACTATCCCAAAAAAGATTGGCATCCATCTTCCTTGGTTATTGTTGACTAGCTGCCTTAGTGTTTGCAACTAATAGAACCAGATCTTCTCTCCCTAGATCTAGGTGCTTGCAATCCCACAAATAGAATTCAAAATTCACCTTGTCAGCAACCTCCACTTGGCTCACATCCCTCACCAAGTGGCAGTCATGGCATTTACTCCACATTGTTGGCTCCTGCTATCCACGTACCGAGCTCATCTACTCATTTTCCCCTACACTAAATACACTAACAACATGGAAATTCCCTTCTCTAGGATTTATTCTCCCTCTTTCGTTCCCTCCAGCGTCGGTGTCGCGATCTTGCTCTATTTCCATCAAACAATGCATCGTGACAAGGGGGAGAGGATGACGCCCCCATAGAGAGAGAGGTCATGGGCGTCTCCCCACCACCTTTGATGATGTCACCGTTGTTGCAATGTTTGATTACGACATACCAGAGTCCATTAGAAGAGATTTTCTTGCTATGGAGGTGGTAGAGGCTCACAAAGGTCATTTGATGCTCTGGGCTCTTTGGAACTTCCTCACCTGCCAGCTTAAGGAGAGAGACTAAGAGAGGATGAATGCCTCTAGCTGGATAGTCAATCTCACAACCAACTAGAGCCACTCTTTCTCCTCGCTCATATATCTGGCCAAAGTCCTCCTCATCGAAGTCCCACCAAATGTCCCTTTCTCCTCTTCTCCTACTCCCTCTCCTTCACATTCATCTCATGTCGACTCCTCATCTTCGCCAGTCCCCCTACACTCCCATGGCACATCCCCCTCCCTCCCATGCTCTTATTCCCTTAGTGTTCGATGCTCCTTCTTCCTCCCCTCCTCGTCCCTATCCCTACGATGGCTACATCCTTGAGGATATTTTGATGGACACTAGAAACATGCAAGCTTAAGGAAACACCTAGGTACAATGTGGCACCAACGTGGCAATAATTCAGTTCTAATGCGATCGAACCTAGCACACCAGCCTTATGGCAATTTTCAGGTTGGTTCTCTCAATTCAATCTAGCCTCATGGCAGGTTCCCTTTAGTATTCATTTTTGTGTGAATGACAAACATGTGTTGTAGAGCCTCGAGGTTCGCTGATGGTTTTGGCTCCACACTAGTTTCAGTTTCTCATGCAAAGAAATGTAATGCTAGATCCAAGGCACATGTTTCTTGTTAAATGTCAGTTT
>APFE030475639.1:145719-195049 GCA_000404065.3 Pinus taeda | reverse complement strand
TTTTTTTTCTTGCTAATATAATTTAAATGCATTTGCTTACAATTTTTTTTTTTAACAATATATTTAAGTCATTTGCTTTATAATATGGCAAAATTCGTCAAAATTTTATTTTTAGTCCCTCCCAAGGAAGGACTCTAGCAATTGATTTGTTTTTGAGTGCTCATTATAGTTCGGCTTTGACATATATTCTCTAATATTTAAACTTATACAAATATTATATTTATTTTTTCAAGTTATTAAAAACACCACTGTTCTAATCATCCCAATGGTTCAATATTTTTGAACTTGACCAATATATTTTGCCATATTGTTAACTTTATAAAATATATAATTATTTTTTAACATTATTAAAAACACCAATTTTTAATAATGGTTCATATTTTCAAGGTCTATTTTCCATTTCATAACATGTAAAATGAACCATAATGAAATAATAATTATTTTTACAGAATTCTTTGCCACAACCAATATTTATGCAAGTTCATTCTCCCGAGGGTACGGGAATTTAGTTAATAATGCAATTGTTTTTCTGTTCTCTATGAGTGGATAGAGACGAGAGAATCGTAATGTGTCATTATATTCCTGGTTTAAAACCAGACGAGGGAAGTTGGAATGAGCATTTTCACCTCTCAATTTATAAGCCTCTTGATTATATGCTAGAACTACATCTTTTGTTGTGTTGAAGGTGCCAAGCTAGAGGCGAGTACGGTTTTCCGTGAGGCAAATCTCCACAACCCATTTAATCTCTGCAACCCATTTACCCTGGTGCCCTGGCCTGTCTCTGTAAATTTTCATAGGACGAGTCAAAGAAAATTTGTTTCCATTTGTAAGGACAAAACAATATGGACAATGAAAGTTCGCTTACTTTTTCACAATGACGTCTTTGTTGTTTTAATCTCGAGTAGTAATGTTGGAAGCCTGATTAATGGAATTGGATATTTATGTTTACGTAAATAAATCGTGACCTACGAGATTCCAAACCCTTATGACATCCACTGCTACATATCCTCTATGTTCTAACAAAAAGTTCGGCAAACGGTTTCAACACCAGGCAGTTTGCACAAAATTATGGACATGATTTTTTGCATTAATGCTATTTATTTCAACGTGTAGAGAAAGATAACAACTCGAAGACGTTGAAATGATCCAAAGATTGCCTCGTATGCATGTTTCCTAGCATCTGTTCTCAAATACTCGCAGTTATATATTACGTCTAAGTTCCTGCATCATATTAGGGTCATCATCGCTGAATGAGTGAATACTATAACTATTCCTGTGTGAATATGCTTTCTAGCCTTGTTCACAAGGTTGATGTCCGTTTTTTTTTAAACTGGTTTTGTTAAGTGATCAGTCCAATTCAAGTTCATGTAAGAAAAATACGATGCGATTGATTTTTTTATGTGATTTGCAGCACTTCTGAAAATAAGTTGAGGAGATCAAAATTTTTATGTGATTTGTAGCACTCCATATTTGTTGGTGGTCTGAATGGTGAGCTTAGTTATATTTTTTTTTCCCTTAATTGTAATTTTTTTATATTTAAAATTTTTTTAATATATAAATAAATTAGTGTAGGTTAATTTTTTGGTTATTAAAATCCGTTTAATTAAAAAAATATTAATCAATTGAATAAAAAATAAAACCAATTATATATATATATATATATATATATATATAAAATGATTTAAAATATGTTTTTAATATATAAATATATATATATATATATAATATATATATATTAAGATTAAAAATATGTTTTAAATATATAAAATAAATTCAATATATTTTTTATGAATACTATAAAAAAATAATAATCAAAAATTGAAATAAAAATAAAACCAATTATAATATATATATATATATATAAATATATATATAATATATAATGATTTAAAATATGTTTTAAAAATAATATAAATATATATAATATAAATAATATATATATATTATAATATATAATGATTAAATATGTTTAAATGATATAATAAATTCAATATATTTTTTTTAGATTCTTCATTGCGCAATCATAACAACTTTAAATTTAAATTAAAAAACACAAACTGAATTTGAAACAAAGTCAACTAGAATATATATATATATATATATATATATATTATATTAGAAATAGATATGGAAAAAGATGGACAGCTGTCTTCTGAGTTTGTGTGCTAGTTGTTGGATGTACATATTCAAGTGTATATTGTACATATAAAAATATAACAATTCATAGACATTTTAATCTATCTCTACTTTGTGTGGAAAATGTCTTACTAGTATCCAATCAGCTCTATTTACAAATAGGATTATGGAGTGAGATAAACCATATATGCTTTATAGATATATAAAATAAAGTTCAGCTTAGTTATGTGTGATTAAGAATAAAAAATGTTTATATCTGCAAATTGATTATTTTCATTTTATCTTTTAATGAATAGTATCATGTATAGTTACATGCATTTCATTCTCATTTTTTTGATTTGGAAGTATACTAATTTTTATATAAATATTCCTTAGATGTATTATTAGTTGAAACTTATTCATAGATTTTCCATAAACCATCTAATATGAAACATATAAACTAAATATCTTTTATTATATTTATCTATATTTTAATGATTAAATTTAATATATATATATATAAAATTAGTTTTTATCTTTTTAAACTTGATTAATTAGTTTGTATTTTAAAACATAAATTATTTTATTAAACACATTTTGTTGATGTTTTCAACTTTCTTTTATAATTATTTAACTATCTCTATAGTCTAAACAACAACTATATAAAAGTTTCTAGGATTCTTTAACTAACTTTATAGCTCAAACAACCACCATATAAAATAGACAACATTCATGCTCATGGATATCTACTTCTCTACCCAAGAGTTTTAATAATAACAATGATATTATCTAAAAAGAAAATGGCACTATTATATAAAATGATTATATTTTTATCACAAGTATCTTTATGATTTGTTAATAGCACAACATCATCCAAATAAATTAACAATAACTGGCCATAAATTTTTATATGTATACTTCCTTTATTCTTTATGATTCTATTTTCTAACTAATTTATATATAAGCCAAACAATGAAAATTATTATTTCATCTCTATTTACTCTTGATTTTGACCAGCCTTTCTAATTAAATTATCATTTATTGGAATCCTCAAATTTACAATGGAATTTTCATATAATTAGAAAGTAGCTCCTCTCCACTCTACTTGAATTCCTACTTTCTCCATATTTTTCGATGTTATTAGAAATAGTATGATAAATTTTAGAAAAACCAAAGAAGCCTTAATAATTATTATTTCTTCATCTCTTTTTCAAAACATAGACAAGTTATGAGATGGTCGTTAAATGTTTAGGGAAAAATAAACCCAAGAAAAAACCCTCACATCCTCCACAATTTTCACATTATTAGTCCCCGCTTACGCAAGGCTCTAGCATCATGTTAAGTGTTATGCCAAATTGATCAACACCATGTAATTGTGCATTGTATTAAATAATTTGTAATTCAAGTCTATATGAATGCAAAATCCATTTTGTTGTATATGCACATAATGTAAATGTGATTTGAACAAGTCCTATCAAATTCATGACTTCATAATAGAATTACAAGATTTTGTTTGGGGAAAATATAGACTATGAAAATTTATCGTATAAATATGAATACAATTGTGCTTTGTAAGATAATTTCATATAATAATAATGTTTTGTTAGCTTACAGATATGAAAAATATATGTTAACATTCTCCATATTATATTAATATCAGTTTAAATGTTTCATTTGCCGAAGGTGTATATATTTCAACTTTCGGGTGGATGAAGGTTCATTGACTTTTTAAATCAACGAAAAAGATTTAATGTGTTGAGAACATACTTTCGTCTGAAACTTATCTATGGCTAGGGTTTGTTTTAAGTGGCGGATCCTCAACTGTTGGTAACGTGGCAGATAAGGAAATTGAAGCAGACGAGGAAATGAAATGATGAAACAAATTCAATTGGATATGAAAGGTGAAACGAATTCAATTGGATCATTAAAAACCTGGAAGATGATGGAGAAAACCCTAGGCTTAACTCCAAAACCTACTGTGGTACCAAACTTTATACCTGTTGCCAAAGAAATTAAGCTCGCATTTAACAAGAAAAAGAAAGGGTTATTGTTCTTAGGACAAATAATGCAGGCACAAAGATTACAAGGAGAAAAAATACCTAAAAAATTATCTCACCTTGATATGTGCACCATATGAAGGCATTTAAGTAAGTCTACAAAATGGAGAGGAAAATGGAGCTGGCTAGGGTTTGGGTGCGAAGGTTTCGGGAGGCTTCCTGCTCAGGCCCCGGGTGATGACAGTCAAGACAGTTGCTAACTCTGGTGGCCAGGTGCAGGCTTTCTGGAGTTTTTTCTTGAAGGGCGCAGGCGGACAGCTGGAGGTCCCCTCGAGTAAGGTTAATTGCTTTACTGTCTAGTTTTATTGACCTTTCGTTTTATCGTTTTCCGCCGCGGAGGTTGCACCGGTTTTTCTCATCGTTTTGAGGGTAGTTTCCCGTGATACCCAAGGTATTACTGTTTAGTTATTGCCCCATCGTTGTTACGCTTGCCGCCGTTTGTGTTTGTTCCGGGTTCTCTCACTGTTTTGAGGCAGTTTCCCGTGATTTTGGGTATTGTTTGTGTATCCTTTGCTGTTGCCGGAGTTTCTTTGTGGCCCTTTAACCATGGTTAACCCGGAGGAACTAGTAGACTTAGACCCGACTCTTGAGGACATTCTGTCCATGTGGGGCAAAGACACATCATCACAAAGTGTGGAGCATTTCTTTGGTGTTCAGAAGTTGACAAAAACGGTTCTTCAACATTCGGCGGTTTTTCCTCCGTTTCTGCATCAAGGTGGGGTTTTAGCACCTGAAAATGTTAGGGCCAGCAAGCAGGGTGATCAGGGCCGAGTTTCTGAGATATTAGCAGCGAATGGGTTGATTTCAGATGCCCTAGTGGCAGGTTTCAAGGGAAAGACAGTGGTAACGTGGAACCCTCCGTCGTTTGGTGTTGAAGGCACAATCAATCCTGGTCGGCTTGCAGGTATCGTCCTTGAAAGTTCGGCCGGTGATTGCCCACCTTTCACAAGGGTTTCGTCTCCAATCGAACCTCGTCCCTCTAGGGTTTCTCTGCCAGAGGGCTGTGAGGGGTTTTCTGGGGCTGGGGTAAGTGTTTCGAGGCCAGGAGAGACCCCTATCGGTGGAAGAAACAATCCAGAATACCATGAGGGCGGTCTGTCTAATCTACAACAGTCCCATTTGGGGGATGCTCCCCCCGTGGAAGTGACACAAGAGGAGCTTATTTGGTCTGAATCTCCAGGGGTCATTGGTTTTTCTGATGAAGACCTGAGGAAAAGAGGTGGTAAGAGAAAACCACAGAAGCAGTTTGGGGTTTATGAGCTGAAGAATAATCTGGTATTAGGCATGGAAGTTTCAATAGAGGAATCATTAGAGGTTGCAGACTGCACCATTGTCGGCAGGGCAAGGGTAAAGAAATTCTCTCCTGCGGCCCTCCAGACATGGGGGGAGGAACGATTCAATAATGGAAACCCTCTTCGTTTTGAAGCTAGTTGTCTGGTCAAAGGATGGTTCATGTTAAAATTCGAAGATAAGGCAGCTGCTGATTGGGTCTTGGGTAAAAACTGGACTATTGGGAAGATACCAATCTTGCTGAAACGTTGGACCCCCATGTTTGATGCTATCAGGGAAAGTACAGATGTTTTTCCTGTTTGGGTTAGGGCACCGGGCCTCCCTCCTTTTCTCTGGACTGAGGCGGTTTTTCAATCTATAGGAAACACGTTGGGTACTTTTCTGGAGGCGGACATGTCTTTTAAGGAGACAAAGGTTAAGACAATTGCCCGCATATTGACAAATTTGGATACGAGTAGAGGACTGGCCAAATCAATCCCTCTTCAGTATAAGCATTATGTTTTTGATCAAATCCTTGACTACGAACACCTATTGTTTCGTTGTCATATTTGCCATGAATATGGCCATATTGCAAATCATTGTCCGCTCCTCAGAAGACGAAGGCGCTTTAGAAGAACACCATTTATCAGAGATCCAAGGAACTATCAACATCATGCCCCACAGGAGAAGGAGGCCCCGACGACTCAGACCGATTCGGAACAGGTCGACCGGGATGGTCTTGCCGAGGAAGCTATTACAGAACCTCTGATCCCTGCGGCATCTCAGGAAGTAGATCCACCGCCGGCCGATGTGGGGGTGGCAGCTGAACGATGCTCACATCCGGAATCTCTACCATGCGAAGAGTCCTCGGGTAAGTGCCCGATTACACTCTTTCTTTCTGCTAAAGATAGGGATCATAATATTTTGCTTTCGCATAATAAACAATTGCAACCCACATCTCCCGTGGCAAATCAGTCGGAAGGAGGAGCCTCTGATGTCCCGTCCAATGCCCTTGAGCCACAATCTATGGATTTTTCGGTTCCTGATCTCAAATGTGACCAAAATTGGCCTCCCCTCTCCCCCCCGGTTCATAATACTCCATGTCCCTATAACCTTCGGTCTTTGGGGATTAAGCTTGATCAGTCTATTTCTTATAGCGAACTTGGACAATCCCCTTCTCAAGAAACTCAGAGGGGTAAACGTGGTAGAAAATCAAATATGTCAAAAGCTAAACTGAAAGCCAAATTTGATGTGGCGGATGGGAAGCAATATTCGATCCCTGGGGTACTTAGAGCAGTACAGACCCCTGTTCCCGGTTTAAAATGATTATTGCATCGTGGAACTGTAGAGGCTTGGCCAGTAAGCCAAAAAAACTGGCACTAAAAGAGTGGCTCCTAAAATCAAATTCTGATATCATTTTCCTCCAAGAGACATTGGGAATGGGCTCGGAGGTGGAATCTTGCCTGAAATCCTTGTTACCAGGTTGGATCTTTCATGCTATAGACTCTTCAGGACATTCGGGAGGTCTAGCCATTGGTTATAGAGAAGGAAAAATCAAATGTTTAAACCAATGGGGTCTGAGGAACGCAATGGGTATGGAAATAAGGGCACCAGAATTTCCCTCATCCTTTCAAATTGTAAATATTTATGGTCCATGTCAAGGAAGGGAAGCTTTCTGGTTGGAATTGCTTGCTAAATCCTTGATGAAACTGCCTCTGATGGTGGTGGGTGGCGACCTAAATTTTTCTTTGGGCAGAGCCGAAGCATGGGGCCCTTCAGCCAGGGAGGATCCCTTGACGGAATTTTTTATCCAATTCCTAAAAGACCATAATCTGATAGACCCTTCCCCGATCTCTCTAATGCCTACCTGGAGAAACAGAAGAACCGGAGATGATAGGATTGCTAAGAGGCTGGATCGCTTTCTGATTTCAGAAGGCTTTATCAGATTAGTGCCTCTATTTCGGCAATGGGTTGAGGCTACTGGTAACTCCGACCACTTCCCGATTTTCCTGGATCTATCCTTCCCCCCTCCTAAGCCTCCTGCTCCTTTTAAATTTAACTCCTCTTGGTTGGAAGAGCCCTCTTTTAATTCTCTTTTTAAATCGACTTGGATCTGCGCCAATAGGAATGCCACAGAAAGTAAGAGTTTCTTATTCATGGAAAACCTGAAGCATCTTAAGATTGCGACCAAGTCTTGGGCAAAAGATAGACAGAAAAATCAAAATGAAGAACTGATTAAAATCAGTGAGGAGTTGAAGTCTTTGGAAAGTATGGATTCGGATGGGTACTCTACTCAGTCCTCCAAAGACAGAATCCTATATCTTGAAAAAGCCCAAAATCAGATTCTACTGGCAAAGGGAAAGGAATGGAGATTAAAAAGTAGAGCTATTTGGCTTAAAGCAGGGGATGAGAATACTCGTTTCTTCCATAACTATGCCAAAGGCAGAAAATCGGCAAATACTATCTGGAGTTTAAAGGATGAAGAAGGCAGGGAGCTTAAAACTTTCTCGGAACTCTCGAGTTTGGGAATGAGACATTTCCAGAAAATCTTCTCGGACACTGGTGAGACTACAATTGCAGAAATCATAAGGACTGCACAATGCTTTCCTAGTTTCATTGAGGAGGGTATGGACGATGAATTAACAGCCCCGGTTATCAAGGAAGAGGTTGAGGCTGCTATGAAATCTATGGGAAAGGACAAAAGCCCCGGTCCTGATGGATGGACTGTCGAACTCTTTCTCCATTTCTTTGACTTAATTGGTTCTGATATTGTTGATGTAGTGGAAGAGTCAAGGTTGAGAGGAGAAATCTATAAACCTTTTAATTCAACCTTCATCGCTCTTATCCCAAAGAAAGATGATCCGAAGTCTTTTGAAGATTTTAGGCCTATCTCTCTTTGCAATTGCATTTATAAAATCATTGCAAAGGTGATAGCAACCAGACTCGTCCCCATCCTGTCCAGGAGCATCTCTATGGAGCAATTCGGGTTCCTAGAAGGAAGACAAATTCATGAGGCCATTGGGGTGGCCCAAGAGGTCATCCATAGTGTTAAACAAAAGAAGAAAAAAGGGGTGATTCTTAAAATTGACTTATCCAAGGCTTATGACCGTATCAACTGGCTGTACCTCCGGTTACTGCTCACTCATTTGGGTTTTAATTACTCCTTCATAAACTGGATTATGGGATGTATTTCAAATGTCAGTTTTGCGGTCCTAATCAATGGGGCAGCCTCCCCTTTCTTCAAGAGTCAAAGGGGACTCCGGCAAGGGTGTCCCCTCTCTCCTCTCCTTTTTCTGCTGGTGGCAGAAGGGCTTAGTAGGTTGATTCACAAGGCCAGAAGATCAAATAAGATAAAAGGTATAGAGGTTGCCATCAACCTCTATATTTCTCATCTGCTCTTTGTCGATGATATTTTGATTTTTTCAAATGGCTCTCATAATGAACTAAAGGAGCTTAGAGATATTTTTGATCTATTTATGAAAGCTACTGGAATGCTGATAAATTCTGGGAAATCCCAAGTCTGTGTGGCAGGTTTTAACAGGAAGGAATGCACTGCAATGACAAATCTCTTTCCTTTCCATACTCAATCTTTGGACTCCTCCTTTAAATACTTGGGATTCTGGTTAAAACCGGATGCTTACAAAAAAGAGGACTGGAATTGGTTAATTGCAAAGATAGAAGCAAGAATATCGCACTGGAGTTTCAGATGGCTTTCAAGAGCAGGTTGTTTGACTCTATTAAAATATGTTTTATTAGCTATTCCGGTTTATTGGGTTGCCCTGACTTGGATCCCCAAAGGTGTTTTGGAGAAAATTAGAAGGCTGTGTTGCAGATTCTTATGGGCTGGTTCAAGTGAAAATTCTGTTCTTCCATGGGTAGCATGGGAGAAGATTGCTAGACCAAAAGAATGGGGAGGATGGGGTATCAAATGGCTCCTGGAGTTTAGTTTTTCTTTGGCTGCCAAGTCAGGCTGGAGACTTTTAACGGTGGAAAACCTCTGGACTAGGGTGATAAAACGAAAATACATTGATCCTATGCCCTTGAAAGATTGGATTCGAAGCCAGGACAAGAAGACGAAGCATTCCTCCGTCATCTGGAAGGCTATGGTGGAGGCTTTCTTTGTGATCGAAAAAGGTCTTGCTTGGAAAGTTGGCGACGGTAAAAACGTCCGCATTGGTAGGGATCCCTGGGTGGGATGCAACCAATCTTATGCTCTATCCCCCGTCATCTTAAGGCACCTAGACCGTAAAGGACTATATACTCTAAATCAGGTGGAAAAAGTGGGTCTATCTACCCTCTGGGGTCAGGCATGGAAGAATGTTGTGCATTTGGGCCTTGATTTTAGATGGCATAATGAATGGTCCTCGTTCATTGAAGAACTCCACAGATCAAATGTTAGGATAAAATCAGAACTTGATGCTCTGTTGTGGGCGCATGGCAAAACAGGCAATTATTCTCCAAAAGAAGGGTACGCTTTTCTTATGGATCAGAAAGGATGGTCTGAACCTGAGTGGTGGTCAAGAATTTTGTGGAAGCTTAAATGCCCCTTGAAATCAAGGGTGTTCCTTTGGTGTCTTCTAAAAAATAAAATTCCCACCTGGGATATCCTTCAAAATAGATTTTTCATAGGTCCTGGCAGATGTCCTCTCTGTAAGGCGGATGAAGAATCTATAAACCATCTTTTTACATCATGCTCTGTCTCGATTAGTATCTGGGGGAAACTAATAAATATGCTAAATATCAGAGATCATTGGGAACCAGTCTCGCTGGATGAAGTATGGAGGAAGTGGTGGACCAACCATCCTGATAGCAATCTGAGGAACCTCCTTCCGATTTTTTTCTGGGGTGTGTGGTTGACCAGGAATAAATGCATTTTCCAAGATCAGGCCTTTTCTCCGACTGTTGTGGCTTCAAATTGTGCTGCTATCTACTCCTCTCTTCCTCCTCCCGAGCCAAATAATGCGCCAAACCGTGATGCTCCACTAATCATAAATGAAAACCTTCCTTGGGCCTTTTTTGATGGGGCATCTCAACAGAACAGGGCTGGAGCCGGCATCTGTATACATTTAAACAATGAACACTCTCTCAAAGCATCTGTAGGCTTGGGGAAAAAAACACAATTGCAGATCAGCTTTCTAAAACAGGCTTACAACAAGTTTTGGGCAGCTGGTCCATAGAGGAGATGAGACAGGGGTAGACTTTTCATTCACAGCTCCCTCCTTTTGCCCCCCCAGCATGATGTTTCCCTCTTATTTCTCGCACGTCTTCAGATCTTTTTTGGCTTCTGGATCATGGAATATTGCGGTGTTTCCATATGGGACGATTTGATCGTTCTGTTTTGTTTTCGGCATCTTCCTGAATGTAGTCGGGATGTCTCTGTTTTTATGTTATTTTTCAGATGTCTGTTTGAACAGGATATATTTGTGTACGAGGCTGTTTTCCTTCCTGGAAGGAGGCCTCTCTGTCCACTTTCTCGTTTATGTGCTATAAACAGTGGATGGGCTCTATATACCGCGTTTTACTTTGCTTTTGGCGGTTCCTGTTATGCTTGCGGATCGGAGGGTATCTGAGCCCATCCTACATGACTGATAAGAATGTCTTTGAATATCTTGTATGACTTCCCTCGGTTTTCTGGGATGCCTTAAATGCTTACTTGCTGCCCCTTGATGGGATGAAGAAGATAGTCGAATTGTAAAACTTTTTATGTTTTCCTTAATAAAAAGTTTTGATCTTTTCTTTCGGAAAAAAAAATAAAAATATGAAGGCATTTGGAAAGTGAGAGGAACAACTAGTAAATACCCCAGTCACTGGAACAGCAGGGGGGTAGTGGAAATTGTGGGGAGAATTCCCTGTTTGTGGGCGATGTTGCATCCTAAGGATGGACTCCATTAAGAATCAGGATGCAATCCTCGTACCTAGATTGGTTGCAAACAACAATCAACCCATCAGAGTCATGGTAACTATCTTTTCTTCTCCACAAAGATTAAGTTATAATCAAATCTAAATCTGTCTGAGGGGTTCGTCTTTCCTGTGGAGAAAACCCTCGGCACAGGGGCTGCAGAGCTGCTCTGGTGGTGGTAAACCCTCTCATGTCGTAATGCAATTTAACTTTGAGTTAATTTTGTAGGCCTTGTTTCTGATCGAGAACGAGAACACCTGAGAAGTTAGAAAGGAGGAAAGGAAATTAAAAGCCTCGAAGATTATGTAGAAAACCCTAGGCTTAACTCCAAAACAGAATGTGGTACCAAAGTTTTTACCTACAACCAAAGAAATTAAGTTCGTATTTAGCAACAAAAAGAAAGGTTTATTGTGCTCCATACAAATATGCAAACATAAAGCTTACAAGGAAAAACAATACTTGAAAATTTTGTCACCTTGATGTGTTGTAGAGCTCCCCTTTGAATTCAAACCATGCAATCAATCTTACCATCAAGAAAAAAAAATGATAACTTATAATGATAATCCTTGAGAAGCGATCATAATGGAGTATGCGAGATTATACCTTGTTCCTCGTGGACTTAGGTTCTTGCAAAACACTACAATATGAGGAATAACCCTCCATGGAAACACTATAGACATGAAATTGAGGCAAGTTATCAGGTGGGTAACGTAGCGGACTTAAGAACTATCTCGTTAGGAGCAAGAGATGTAAAATTCCATACTTGTGTAGGAAAAACAATGATTAGGGTTACGGAGCCCTTTTCCTGTAGCCAATAAGGTGCAAATGGCATAACCAAGCAACGAGGCTTGAGTGACAGATACCAATAAGGTGCAAATGGCATAACCAAGCAACGAGGCTTGAGTGACAGATACCCTAACTGGTTCCCAAAGAGTTCAAACCGTTATATCGTTCATCTCTAGATCGACGGTAGCAGAGGAACTACCTAACCCTACCCCATCCACAACAATTCAAGACCAATAGGCCTAAGAGAAACATTTCGATAGATCATTTTTCATTATGGTAGTAAATCTAGGAGTAAATAAGTCGATTCATCGTCACATGATATAACTTTATAATAAACATTTTAGTGAGAACATAAAATACATAATTGTTGCGTACGAGGAAAATTGTTATAGTTTTATGTCAAATTAAATTCACATGCTAAAGAACAATTTCAAATGAACCATAATGTATAAATAATAATAAAAAAGTCAGACATTGTCTTATGTTTATTTTTTCTTGGGGTGTCCTTGCAGTTACAAGTGGTACTAGTAATAATATTAAATATCAATTAAGTATTATTATATATTAAAAATAAATAATAAAAAGTATAATTTAAATAAATAAAAATTTCATTAATATAATTTTATTAAGAAAAATAAACATAATTTATTTATAATTATTTAACATGATTTAATTCTAAATATTTGATACATTAGAAAAATTTAACCATTACATAATATTAATACATTTATATCTATGGTTATTAACGTAATTATTTTAAATAAATGCTTTTAAATTATAATAATATTATATTAATTATAAAATATAAATCATAGGGTTTAATATATATTTTTATGGTTTATAATTATTGTCAACCATGCGCAACTATGGTCAAATGTCAAATTATGACAAAGATTGTCTCAATATGAAAATTAACCATGGTAAAACATGGTCATCCATGTTTATTTTAGGTTTTATAGTATTTATCTTAGGGTTATCCCTTGGGTTTAGTATTACTCAAGTTTATAATCCCTTTGGTTTTAGTACTAATCCTTTTGTTTTATTAGTCCCTAGGGTTTATAATATTAATATGTTGGGTTTATTAATTTAAGGGTTCATTTTCTTAGGGTGCAATATTATTCATAGGGTTTATAATATAAATCCCTTGGGTTTCATATGAATCCCTTGGGTTTCATATAAATCCCTTGGGTTTCTAATCATGGTGTACCATGGTCAACCATGGTCCAACGTCACATTGTCACAACCATGGTCATCCATGTTAAATCATGGTCAACGATGGTCAACCATTTCCCCATGTCGCATTGTGACAAAGGTTGTCTCAATATGAAAATCAATCATGGTCAACCATAGTCCAACATCGCATTATGACAAAGATTCTGTCAATATGAAAATCAATAGCGGTCAACCATGGTCACTCACGTTTATTTTAGGGTTTATAATATTTATCTTAGGGTTTATAATATTAATCCCTTGGGTTTAGTATTATTTCCTTGGGTTTATAATACCTTGGAGTTTTAGAATTAATCTCTTAGGTTTTCAATATTAATCCCTTGGGTTTATCAATCTTAGGATTCATATTCCTAGGGTATAATATTATTGATCACGTTTATAATATTAATCCTTAGGTTTAATATAAATCCCTTAGGTTTATAATCATGGTCAATCATGTGCAACCATGGTCCAATGTCACATTGTCACAAATATTGTCTCCATATGAAAATCAACCATGGTCAACCATGGTCAAATGTCAGATTGTGACAAAGATTATCTCAATATGAAAATCAACCATGGTAAAACATGACCAACCATGTTTATTTTAGGGTTTATAGTATTTATCTTAGGGTTTATATACCTAGGGTTTATAATATTAATCCCTTGGGTTTTTAGTATTAATCCATTCTTTATTATTCCCTAGGGTTTATAATATTAATCTGTTGGGTTCATTAATCTAAGGGTTCACTTTCCTAGGGTGCAATATTATTCATAGGGTTTATAATATAAATTCTTGGGTTTAATATAAATGCCTTGGGTATATAATCATGGTGTACCATGGTCAACCATGGTCCAACACCACATTGGGACAAATATTTTATCAATATGAAAATCAACAAATGTTACATTGTGACAAGGATTGTCTCAATATGGAAATCACACATGGTCAGCCATGTTCCAACGTCGAATTGTAACAAAGGTTTTCTCAACCATGGTCAATCATGGTCAATCAAGGTCAACCATAGTCAATAACCATGGCGGCATTGTGATAAGATTGTCTCTTAGTCCAACGTCACATTGTCACAACCATGGTCATCCATGGTCAACCATGGTTCAATGTCGCATTATGACAAAGATTGTCTCAATATGGAGATCAACCATGGTCAACCATTGTCCAACGTCGCGTTGTGACAAAGGTTGTCTCAATATGAAAATCAATCATTGTCAACCATAGTCCAATGTCACAATGTGGCAAAGATTATGTCAATATGGAAATCAATAGTGGTCAACAATGTTTCTTTCGGGGTTTATAATATTTATCTTAGGGTTTATATACTTTGGTTTTACAATATTTATCCATTGGATTTAATATTATTCCCTTGGGTTTATAATCCATTGGTTTTATAATATTAATCCCTTGGGTTTATAATATTTATCTTAGGGTTTATATAGTTATGTTAATAAATTTGTATTAATCATATGCCTATCGGCATATATCAACCACATTTACTAATGTGGTTGTACATGGGCTTGATATACGCCTATTAGCGTATATCAACCACATTAGTAAATGTGGTTGTGGTTTATAATATTTATCTTAGGGTTTATATACCTTGGGTTTATAATATTAATCCCTTAGGTTTAATATTATTCCCTTGGGTTTATATTATCAATTCTTTGGGTTTATTAATGTAAGGATTCATATTCCTTGGATTCATAATATGAATTCCTTAGGTTTATTGATGCCTTAGGTTTATGATATTAATAATCACTTACGTGTATAATATTAATCCAAATGTTTTATAATAATATTAATCCCAAAGGTTTGAAATTATTATCTATTATTTATATAAAAAAATGAATTAAATAATTATATTATGTTATTTTTAATATAAAAAATCTATTATTATATTCTTTATATTATTAATATATTATAAATTATTATATATTAATATATATAATAATATTATAAATATTAATTAATATATTTTTTTAGTAACATGTTTAAAAAATAATATAATAATAATAATAATAATAATTTATTGTAATAATTTTTTTTAATATTATTTTTAATTATATATTTATCAATTACTAGTAGATATAATAAAGTCTTCTACGTATATCAGTCACATTTATAATTAATGTGTTGTGCTAATAGTATGCTTTATATGTCTCATGCTAGTAATTTCTATATACAAATTTTGTACCAACATAATTTTTAATTCCAATAATAAAAATTAAGCTTTCATACAACACTTGTTTGAAATTATTATTCATAATTATTTTCTTCAACAAAACATTAATTAATATAAATCATATTAAAAATTCATACTTCATCCATATCTGAAAATAACTAAATACATTCACTTTAGAATAAAAAAAAAAAAAAAAGACGACAAAATTCGAATCTTCAAATCCAACTCGAAAAATATAAGTTCATTCTAATTTACACAGATATTTATTAAAAAACCAACAGTCAACAACAAATATGGAAAGAAAAACAAGAACAGCTCTCTACATGGTTATGAAAAATATTACACTATTAATTACACTAATAATTAAAAAAATATTTTCAGTTTTTTTTTTTAATATAAAAGAAACCGTTAAACTATAAGTTTTCAAAAGTATAAAATACACAGTAAATTATTAAAACTTTTAAAAGATAGGATTGAGCTGAAAAAATGCTTAATGGATGTACATTATGGAAAAAGTTTAAGAATTCAAGATGAAATATTCCTATGGTGTAAGTTTACATTTTGCTGTCTCTCTTTCTGCCCACATTACCTGCACACAAGTTTTCTGACATAGTTTTATTTAAATTTAAGTATTGAAACCCGAAAGGCCCGATAAATCTGTAATAATAAGATCTCTCATAAAAATCATTTGAAACAAATTATTGCTTAACAAAGTTTAAAGATTGATACGAGTGACGCATTTTGTAATATAAACCAATTGAAATCTCCAATCTAGATGGTGTTTGGGCCACCTTTACAGTGACCGCATTCCTTCTTGCTGATACAGCTACTAACACAAGCTTTAGAGTGGCTACTACTCCCTCGATCATTATATATTTTTGGCTGCTGCTTCTTGTTTTCTTTTTTCTATTAATACATTAACATTACTATATTAATAATTAATTATTAATAGTTAGTTTTCTATAACGCGACTTTTTAAAGGCTTTTGGCGATTTTTCCGGTCAAAATCCGGCAGCATTTCATGGAATACCCAAGTTTGATAACTAGTTTCTGCACAATCAATGGCTCCCAGGGGTTTTTCAGGGCGCTGAATCCAAATATGCAGTTAAAAAACCATTTTAACTGCTAAAAATCAAAATTTAACCTCATTTCTTCCGCCGGATTCCGTCACCGGAATCTCCAAAAAGTCGCATTATAGACAACTCCATTATTAATATAGGTTGATTGATGTCATTTTCTTATTTGGGTTTATAGATATTTGAAAAGTTGAAAATAACTTTAATTGGGATATATCAACGCTTTTATTAATGTGGATGTACTATTTGATAATTGAAGTGAACGGATAGGATTAACAAGTTATGTTTGATTAAGGTTAAACATGGTAGAGTTATGGTTGACAAAGGTAGATTACATTCAATAAATGGTTGTCTACGGGTGTCTAAAATTGTCCATGTTAAACCAAATCTATGATATATTATAATTGAAGCTAGTTGACCATGCTTTCTACTGTTAATTATAACCATGGTTCACCATGTGGAGCAAAGGAAAAAATGGTTAACCATGGTTTGAGCATGTTTGCCCATGGTTAATAAAGTTGTCCTTGTTGACCAGGCTTGATTATGGTTGACTATGATCGGTCATGTTGAACAGATTGACTATGGTTAAATTTGGTCAAGTTATGGTCGCCCATGGTTGTAATTGTTTAACTACAATTGATGATAGTGGGCCATGGTTGTAATTCATTAACTATAGTTGAGGATGATTGACCATGGTTGTAATTATTTAACTATAGTTGACTAAGTTTGATTATAATTGAATATGGTTGACAATGGTTAACTATTTTGATCATGCTTAATGCTTTTTAAACATATAGACCATGACAAACCTTGGTTTGACCTTGTTTGACCTTGCTTCACCAATGGTGACCATGGTCGTCCATGTTGACCATGATTGTTAAAGATTTGACCATGTCAATGATGGTTGATCTTATTTGACCATAGGTAAACATGGTTGACCATAGAGGTACTTGGTGATCATGTATAACAATGTTTGACCATGGTTGACTATGGTTTAATATGGTAACTTATGGTTGGCCATAGTTGTAATTATTTAACTATAGTTTAACAGATTCTAGATTGCAACAATGTATTATTTTTATACACCTATGAACATATTCTAGAATGGAAGAAATATCCATCAAATATTTTTAATAAAGTCTCACAATGATTTTTTCACCTCTATGGAACAATCTCAAGCAATATTGTAATTTTTTTTTTATTGTAATGCATAAATGGATTCAACTTCGTGAAAGAACAATGGTTAAATTCAAAGTTATTGTAATTTATTTTATTGTAATGCATAAATGGATTCAACTTCATGAAAGCACAATGGTTAATTCAAAGTTTTTAAAAATCTTCGCCAAATTTTAATTAAAATTGACTAAAATTCCTCGAAAAAAAGTCATTCAGTCTATTAGTGAGTCTATGTTTTTCAATAATAGTGAGGGATAAAAAATTGAAATTTATGTCTGAAGTAGTTATGCACTTTTTTCTTTTCAATTTAATTTAAAAACTATTATATCCACATTTGTCATTATATATTTAACTCATATATTAATTGAATTTAGGCTTATGTGATCCATATCATGAAAAATAAGCGGTAAAAATAATAACCATAATAATAATTTAAAATAAATTATGATTTGATTAATTATTAATATTATTATTATTTATCTTAAATAATATGAAATATATATTATGTGTTGTCATCCATCTTCATGGATTTCATATTACCAATCATTAAACTATTGTTTTGGCACTACATCTAATGTCATTTTAATATAATTTGCATTTACATCAAGCTTGGAATTTCAAATTTATCTTACCTATTAAATGGAAATTTGATTATGGTAATTTTCTTTTAGCATAGTCTAAACAAGCCACAGTTTTTTCAAGAAAGCAATAGAAATTCTGACATGATTTTGAGAAAATTTGGTGGAATTTTTTTAATATCCGAGTTACACTTGTCAAGCTTTAGGATTTTGGGTGCCCCAAGGGGTTTTTGATGGTGTTGAATCTATTTCCACCACAAAAATAAAAATAAAAATTGATTTAAACATTCCTAGATTTGAAGTTTTTTTGTATGATTCTAGCGAGGAATTTTCCATCTAGTCAAAATTGTGCCCTGGTTAGGCAACACATTTGCTTCTCATGCCTATCACTTTACATTTTATCTAGATCCATGAGTGTCAAAATTTTCTCTTGTTATGCAAATTTTCTATAACTATGGGGAGGTAGGTTTGGAAGTAATCATCCTTAGAAGAATAAAGCACAATGACTCACTAGTCTAGCTCTATAGCACCAAAAATATATGAAGGTTCAAGTAATTCTTGGAAACCACAACTTCCTAGAAGTAAGGCTCCAAATTAAAAATTCTATAAATTGGAAAAGAGACAATACCTTAAAAAGGATAGGAGGAATAATATGACAAACCCAATATATTAAGTACTCAATATCTTAAAAGATATGTGATTATAGAACTTAAATTTTTGCATCCTTGCATTTCATTAAAGCATGCTTGGTTATATATAATTGTTTATTTCATAGTTACCAAGTTCAAATTCAATTTTGGATTCAATTCGATACTTAAAATTTAATATGGAAAAAATTTGGGAGTATACACCTTTCAAAATATTAAAGTCTTTTGCTTTATATTCAGCTCATTTCCCCTTAAAAGATTATTTTCTCTCTTTCTTCGGTAGCTTGGGACATTTGCGAATATTGTGTTTTTGTATTTAATGTTATATAAATTTACATAAAAACAAAGACAAAGCTATATATTTCAGGTAAATGAACAACCTTAACATCAAATCAAACTCACCTATTACTTCACAACCCACACCATTGATGAAGAGAGGAATTTTTCTTTATTTTTTAATGAAATATTTTTGTTTTTTAATTAATGATGGATAATTTGAAGTGTAATGAAGATAATGTTATATACATTAGTGGCAATGAAATTGGGCATCCACATGAAAATTAAATAAAATTAAAAAAATAAAGATTAAAAAACCCAATACCATTCTAGGAAAAGACACTGTTAAATATATATAAATGGATGGAGTTTGCATCAATAGAATGGATTAGTTTACTTTTTCAAGTGCACAATGGACAATTACAATTTGGCTGGGGTTGGGGAATGAGAAGTGTCACCAACGATTTTCACTACCATAAATACATATTATAATCTAGTTTTTCTTGTGATTCTTATTAGTTAAATCAATGATCCAGGAGGATATTGGTGGCCACCCACCTATCCCAAATATACCTCCCGTCAGTTTCATTTGTTTCCTTGTTTATTTCAGTGGTTACTAATTTTGGCAGCTTTTCGAGTCTTGAACTTCCGAAGCAGTTTTGACCCCCTAAACGACACTTTTCTGAGGTCTGCTACAGGCCCATATCCATAGGCAGGGGCCTATGGAAAATCTTGTAGTACTTGGAGAAACATTTCCAACAAGGTATTTTACATGCCAAATGGAGATAATATGACCAAGTTATGACCTCTTGAAGTTGGCTACCCAACTAACCCCAACGGGGCCCACAAACTCTTGGCATTACATCTCCTGGGGTTAGGTTTTCTCATGTTTTTCAATAATAAATAGGCCCTTGAGCCTCATTGTAACACAGTTTAGAGGCATGTAGTTGCCACATCTCTTCTTAGAGATAAGTTACCATCTCTTGAGCTAGCCTTATTTCCATTATGTTTGTAAGCATATTTCAGTATTTGACATTAATGGAATGAAGTTTTATTTCTATTGCATATTTGTATTTATAGTAATATTTGTAATTTTCTATGTTCTTATTTAAATTCAGATAAGTGGTATCAGAACAATTTTCTCTTTCTTTGTTTTTCTTTGCATGTCCCCAATGAGGTCAGGATATAAGGAGTTAGGCTTGAATTGGTGGAACCTTTGTAAGACCAACCTCACAAATCCCGATAGCCTCCCATGGGGGAAGAAAAGAAAGATGAGGAAGTAGGAGAGCCTTTCAAAATCTTGCTTGACGAAGCCCTCGAGTGACAAAGGAACACGATTATGGACAACTTTGCCTAGATCTTTCAGCGGCTACCCAAGGGCGATGCATCTACTTCTAGCAACTACTTTAGAAGCACCGCACCCTTTAAGGTACAAGTTAACTTTGACATTCCCATATTTGAGGTTTAGATAGATATGGACACCATAGATAAATGGTTAAATATGATAGAAGGATATTTTTGTATTCATGATTTTTCCAGACAGGAAACGATTACCTTTTCTCTTCTCAAAGCCGCCCCCACATCAAGGACTGTTGGGAAACTTATTGTGAGCAGAAAGATGAAAGTATGCCCTCACTATTTTCTGTCGCACCCACTTGGGATTCGTTCCGAGACTCCATCAAGGAGCAGTACTACCGTGTTGGGAGCTATGAAGATAAATAAATAAAGTGGACCACACTATAACAAGGAAGGGACCAAGACATGCCAGAGTTTACCAATTTTTTTCATACCCTTCGCACGAAGTTGGGTATCAAGGATTTTGAAAAACATTTGGTACTCAAGTACTGTGGCTGCCTACATAGGTACATCTAGGATGAGATGGAGTTCTTGGACATCTCCTCACTCAGCACGATGTACCAATACATTCTCAAGATCAATCAAAAGGTTCAACAGAAAAAGAGAAAATTTAGATCTGTGAATCCAAAGCAAGGGAAAGGCGCCCCTAAATCGCAGAGAAAATGGAAAAGCCAAGGTTAGGAAATCCAAGATAACTCGCCAAAGCCACAAGAAAAGAACAACACCACAAAGGCAAAGAAGGACATGAGAAAATGGTGTGAGTTCCATAAGAGGTCCACTCACAACACAAGTGAGTGTTGGGCCAAGCAATCACTAGTGGTCGAGCTGAAGGCTTTTGAGTCTGATGCATGTACCGAATCTAATTCGAAACCCGACAAGGGGAATGAAAAATGGAACCAGATCATTGACACAGAGCCCAGTGCCACTATGGCCACCACTAGGATCCAAAAGATTGAGCTTGAAGATCCAGAAGTGGGGGAGCACCTATTCCACTCACAAATCTGGGTGAAGGGTTCTCCATTGCAATTCATTGTCAACAGCAGGAGCCAAAAGAACCTCATTTCAGTAGAGGTCATGAAGCAACTGGGCCTACCAACTATAGAACATCTTCAGTCATATACCATCAGGCGGCTTTACCAAGGACAAGATCTTCACGTCAGCTAGCAGTGTTGCCTTCCCTACAACATCAAGCCCTTCACAGATGAGATATTATGTGATGTTTCTCCTCTTGAAGTTTGTGATGTATTATGAGTCTAGTCCTCACTCTATTATTATTTCTTTGGGTACTAGGTTATATAGGATACCAGAGGTAGCCCCACCTACAGCCATCTCTTTAATCTCTGCTAATAAATGCAGTAAGGTCACCTTCCAGAGTAGGAAATATGTTTTCTTTCTATTTTTCTCTCAAAGTAAGGGAAGGTCATAGCCACATCCATGGCCCTTGGCAAGGGTTCCTCTAAGTAGCAGAAGCATGTGGATACAATCATGGAAGAATACAGGGACATCTTCAACACACCCACAAGGGTACCATTGCATTATCAGGTCAAGCATTCAATCGAATCTTACTCCTGGAGCATTGCTACCCAATGGGCCAATATATCACCACTCCATTCTAGAAAATGAAGAGATCAAGCAGTAAATCCAGGATTTGCTGTAGAAAGGGCACATTCGACCAAGTTCCTCACCTTGTGGGAGCCCAATTTTACTTGTAGAGAAGAAGGATGGGACTAGGAGGCTCTTTATTGATTACTGGGCACTAAAAGAAATCACTGTTAGGAATAGGTATGAAATCCCATGGATTGATGACTTGCTGGATCAACTCAAGGGAGACAAGTATTTCAACAAGATCGATATGAAGTCTGGTATTCACTAGGTTCCAATAGAGCCCGCAGATGTATGGAAGACCACCTTTAAATCCAAAGAGGGCCATTTTGAATGGTTGGTTATGCCCTTCGGGTTAAAAAATGCCCCTGCTACTTTTATGAGGCTAATGGTTGCCATCTTGCGGCCCTTCACTAACTCGTTCATGGTGGTTTATTTGGATGACCTCCTCATTTTCAGCAAGAGTTGGGAAGAAAACTTGTAGCACATTTGGAAGGTCCTTCAAACCCTTTGGCAGCAAAAAATGTGTGCCAACTTGGAGAAATGCGCCTTTGGCATGAGCCAAGTCCAATATTTGGGTTACATCACAGATGAGCATGGCGTGCATGTGGACCCAACCAAGATCCAAGTCATTCCAGTTGGTCAGCCCTGACCACTCTAATGAAGCTTCGTAGCTTTTTGGGCCTTGCAAATTTCTATCAAAGGTTTGTGTTGGGATTCTCCCATATCACCTGGCCATTGAGTTAGATTACTAAGGGCGAGGCAAAAGCAAAGTTTTCATGGTTTGAATCCCAACAGAAAGAATTTGTTGAGTTGAAGCACCACCTCTACTCTGCAACGGTACTCACATTACTAGACCTGCAATAACCATTTGAAATCGAGACAGACACCTCAAACTATGCTCTTGGTACAGTCCTCACCCAACATGGGCATCCAATAACATATCATAGTGAGACATTTTCTAATACAATTTTGGAGTACCACACTTATGATAAAGAGATGTATTCCATTGTGCATGCTTTCCAACAACGGAAGCACTACATTCTAGGGAAGGAGACAGTCATCCACACCAATCATTGACCTCTTCAGTTTATATAGACATAAGGGATGTTGTAGAATGATCGCCATCAGAAGTGGTCTACATATATATAGAAATTCCTACCTATAGATCACTTGATAATGCAATATACTAAAGCAAAATACTTGATCTACTTCTACAACCAATTTAGTAGAAGCTTAATCAAACATGAGAAACATGAATAAGAACACATATAACTGATAAGAATAAATCAATCACACATAACACAAAATATATAACCCAAGGAAAGCCTCAGCCTAAAACCCCAACTCTTTATTATCATACAAGTGGAAATATAGCCAGTATTACAAAAAGAATCGGCTCAAAAGCTATCATGCTCTCTCTGCAATACCTCTGTTGCTCATAGACAGTCAAAGGCCTCTCTCAAACCTCCTGATCTACCCTCCAAGCCTCCTATTTCTTTGCGCAAATTTGTTGGAGTCCAGTACAACCACTTGTGTGAATTGGCCTCTTCACACACTCACTAACCTCTGATCCAACTACGCAGTCCTGAAGGAGATAAATCCTTCTCCATGGATGAGCTTCCTTTATAAGAAAAAATTCATCCAACTTATAGTACATTGTGCCTTCTTTGATCTCAACTAGGTCTCTGTTTGAACTGACATGCATGAGTTAATCATGAGAGAATATTCAATTATTTGAAGTGCAGCAGTTATATGCAAGCATGCATTAACTAACTAAACTCACATTAATTTAAACATACTGTTTAAATCAATCTAACTAGACTTGACTCAATTAACTGAGCCAACTAATTACAACTCAAATTAGAACTCATCCTTATCTCTTTAACTAATGGATAAATTCCTCAATTAATAGAGAAACTGTTGCATGTCCTCACATAGACTTCATGTTTGATTTTTCACAGCTAATTAACTCATGGTGAATTAATTAATCTATTTTCAAATAGCTGTTAAGTTCAAATTCGAATTTTACTTCCTATTTTTAATCTAGGGACTGAATAAAATAGGAATCCATCCTAAACTGCTAAAAATAGCAATTCTATTTTTCACACTTCCATTTTTCATTCCCTATTGCTCAATCCAGCATTGATACCTAAACTACTATTTATAGCAATTCTATTTTTAGCATTTCTTGTTTCTATTTTCAACACTCCATCTCAACAAGAAAGGCCTCAACTCAAACCCAATCCTGTACCTTTGGAATGTTTTGCATGCAACACTTCTACCAAGTATGGTTGCTCTAGCAACTCTTGGAACAAAAAGCTCCCAACTGACCTCTCTGTTGGGCTAGAAACATACTCTGATGCTGAAGCTCTACCTACTGCTGACAAGTGCTCCCTCTCTAACATCTGAGCTGCTGCAACACTCCATGCATCTCGCATCGTTGCACACCTCTCTGTGGCATCCTGCATTAGTGCAACACTCTTGTGCCTCTCGCATCATTGCAGCCTATTAGCTCTACATAGTCTTGGGACTCCTGCATTGTAGCTCTCTCTATCGCTCCATCCACATATGTATCTACCCAATCAATCAGTATTGCTACTCCTCATCAGGGATCCTGTAGCAAAGTCGAATCAAAGAGGTTGGGCACCTCAAGGATCCTGCCGCTCCTCCTTGGGATGATCACTCCACATCACCCCACCTCCTACCTGGTGGTATGGCTGCATGTGATCCCTCTGCTCACCTGGCTCAAAGTTTCTCCCTACTGGAGGTCTCTACATGAGTAGATGTCTCTACTCAATCTCCTCTCAACTTCTTTAGTTGTGGCTTCTCCACAACCTCCTGAAGCTGCTTCACCAATTGTGGCTCCTCCACAATCGTTGAGACTTCTTCTAGCACTGCATGTTGAGAGGTAATGTACTCTCCCTCTCAACCACCAAGTCTCCATCAGTTTCCTTGCTCCTCAAGCTTTGCATGCATCTTGAACCTCAAGAGCATACAAGTTCTTGACCCGTGAACTGATCTACTTCACTTGTCTAGTGATGATATGTCTAAGGAAAACCTTTCCCTTACTGAAGACTTCATCATAGCCTCTATCTTCCAACATTGCGATTAACACCAAATTTCTCTTAAGTCCTGGTACATACTTAACATCGGTTAAGTTAAGGCGAGCTCCATGCTCCCTCTGAAAAATAGCCGTGCCTACACCTGAGACACTATACTTTTCATCATTCATTGCTATGAGTATTTGGAGATATTTCTCCTCCAAATTACTGAACAAAGTCTTGTCGCTAGTCATGTGGAAAGAAGCTCCATTGTCAAGAAACCAACCACTTCCCACCATGGATGAAACCATGCATGCAAACAGTGTGAAGTCCAACTCGAACTGTGACGCCAGTGCCTCACCTTCTGATCCTTCCACAGATCCCTTCTTGGATTTCCTCAGTGGACAATTTGTAGCAAAATGGCCCACCTCATGATAACGAAAGCATTGCACTTTCGATTTGTCAAACTTCTTCCCACCATGGGAAGAATTGGATTCGAAATGAGAAACCTTCTCCTTTCCCTTCTTCGCCTTACTCACTAAGGCATAGTTTTATTTATCCTCCATGGATTAAGAACCATCTCTGGTGCTTCTTCTTATCTCCTCTTGCATCAAATCCAACCAAAGTCGTTCCCAATCTGGAAGTTTCTCTTTTCCATTAACCGAGTCCTGGTAGCTATGCCAGTTCTTAAGAAGACTGAGGAGTGCAAGACTCACCATGTCATCATTAGCTATCATGATCCCTACACTTCCAAGCTCATCCTTGCATGTGGTGAGCTTGTTCAGATACGTAGAGATCGTGTCGCCCTTTTCACACTTGATCCTTTGAAGCTTGTCTTTCAGTTCCAGCTTCCTCTGATCACTACTATTCTGATATAGATCTTTCAATGTTTTCCACATTCAAAACAATGTCTCCTTCCCATGGAGACTCGACACTATGTGATCTCAAACTCCCTCCAGAAGGATTCTCCTTTCTCTAGCCACACATTTCTTCCCTTCAACCAATTCAACAGCACCAATCGGCTTGGGGACTTCTTGATCAATGAAGTCCTTTAGACCGTTATCCTCTAGTACTGCTTCCATGCAATCCTTCCAGGCTATATAATTCGAGTTTCCATCAAGGGCATACTCGAGTCTTAAAGCATTGAACACCGTAGGTGAAATAGAGATGTGATAAGAACTCGATTTCTATATTCAGGAATCACAAACTTCAAACTTCTCCCTTCTTGTTTATTGTTCTTCCTTGATCACCTTTGCTCTGATACCATGTAGAAATTCCCACTTGTAGATCACCTGATAATGCAATAGACTAAAGCAAAATACTTGATCTACTTCTACAATCAATTTAGCAGAAGCTTAATAAAACATGAGCAACATCAATAAGAACACATATAACTAATAAGAAGAAATCAATCACACATAACATAGAAGATATGACCTGGGGAACGCCTCAGCCTAAAACCCTAACTCTATATTATCACACAAGTGGAAATATAGCCAGTATTACAAAAAGAATTGGCTCAAAAGCTATCCTGCTCTCTCTGCAATAACTTTGCTTCTCATAGACAGTCAAAGGACTATCTCAAACCTCCTGATCTACCCTCCAAGACTCCTATTTCTTTGTGCAATTTTGATTGGGGTCCAGTGCAACCACTTGTGTGAATAGGCCTCTTCACACACTCACTAACCTCTGATCCAACTATGCAGTCCTGAAGGAGATAAATCCTTCTCCATGGATGAGTTTCCTTTATAGGAAAAAAATCATCCAACTGATAGTAAATTATCCCTTCTTTGATCTCAACTAGGTCTCTATTTGAATTGACATGCATGAGTTATTCATGAGAGAATATTCAGTTATCTGAAGTGCAGCAGTTATATGCAAGCATGCATTAACTAACTGAACTCACATTAATTTAAACAAACTGTTTAAATCAATCTAATTGGACTTGACTCAATTAACTGAGCCAACTAATTACAACTCAAATTATAACTCATCCTTATCTCTTTAACTGATGGATAAATTCCTCAATTATCAGAGAAATTGTTGCATGTCCTTACATAGACTTCATGTTTGATTTTTCACAACTAATTAACTCATGGTGAATTAATTAATTTATTTTCAAATAGTTGTTAAGTTCAAATTCGAATTTTACTTCCTATTTTTAGTCCAGGGACTGACTAAAATAGGAATCCATCCTGAACTGCTAAAAATAGCAGTTCTATTTTTAGCACTTCCATTTTTCATTCCCTATTTCTCAATCCAACACTAATACCCAAAATGCTATTTATAGCAGTGCTATTTTTAGAACTTCTATTTTTAGCATTTCTTGTTGCTATTTTCAACAATATTTGCAACAATTCCATTTGAAAATTAAATACAAAAAGGGTAGCACCAATCATGTTACAAAATTCCTCAGTCGGCCCCCAGTTGCAGCACTAGCTATTGTTCTCAACTCTTGTGGCCACGAGACCTCTGGATGGCAACAACTATACAAAAATGATGCAGATTTCACCTCGACATACTAGATTCTAGTAGCTAGCAATAAAGTTCCTGATTTTCACCTCTAGGATGCATTATTATGCTACCTGGGCCACCTTTATGTTCCTTCAAGCCAATGTGCCATGTTGATTTGGGAGGCGCACTACAGTCAGGTCGCAAGACACTTTGGTGTGGAGAAAACTGTGGATGTGCTACAAAAGTACTTTTATTGGCCCAAACTCTGGCTAGATGTTGGGAAATATATCAGATCCAACACTGCTTGCACCATCACCAAGCCAACCATCAAGAAGAAAGGCTTGTACACTCCTCTGCCTACTCCTAGCCAACCGTGCGAATCCATATCCATGGACTATATCTCTAGCCTTCCTTCTACCAAGCATGGTAATGACTATGTATTTGTGATCATGGACAAATTTTCTAAGATGTTTATATTGGCAGCCTACAAGAAGAGTATCACAGCGGAGGGCACTGCCAAAATCTTCTTTGAACCAATATGGGTACATTTTGGGATCCCACATACCTTTATATCATATTGGGATAATAGCTTCCTAAGCACATTTTGATCAAGCTTTTGGACACTATTGGACACCAAGCTCACCAAATCGACTGCCTTCCATCCCTAGACTGATGGGTAGATGGAGGTCGTCAATAGGATGATAATGCGCATACTCTGCATGTACAACTCCAAGAATCCTCCAACTTGGGATGAGAGTCTTCCATATGTGCATCACATTTATAATAGAGCTCTCCATAGCTTGACTGGTCGCAGTCCCTTTGAAGTGGGTCTAGGATTTCAACCATTGTGTCCAATTGATGTTGTCATGCCTCATGCAACTACATAGACATAATTCACACATATATTGTCTGATGTTGATAAAGTGGCAATATTTATTGAATGCATCCAATACATCCGCTGTTAGGTTCACGATAGCTTGGTGAAGTCAAATGCCAAGTACAAGCAACAATATGATCAACATTAGGTTCCACACAAGTTTCAGGTGGGCAATAAAGTTTGGTTGCATTTACAGAAAGAGCTCCTTACCAGAGCCCATCCGAAGCTCAGATCACTCCGATATGGTCCTTACACCATTACCATGGTTTTGGGAGACAATGATTTTGAGCTCAGTATTTCCCCATTCCTTAGCCTGCACCTAGTGTTCAATGTGGACCACATTCGACCATACTTCCTACCATTGTTGGACACATCAGACATTGCAGAATAGCTCACACCAACAGAGTTAAACCCAGACTGCATGGACCAGGCCATAAATAATCGGCTTATGGACACACAGGTCAAGAACACTCACCAACAAAAGATACCACTATATTGTTGGCATTATGACACAGATTTGGCACTATGACACAGATGTTGTCCTTGATGGCAACTCTCACAGATGACAGATCACAGTTCAGGCTCACAGAATGAAGAAATAGAGGTATATGCAGGTTCCCATTGACCAAATCGTCTGTACACACGGGTTCATAGACCAAAAGGCATGTATGACATGCACACACACTTTCACGAAAGGAAAGGCACGTACACGTTGGAAAAATTGGTTTTGGTCCATGGTATTGTGATCCATGGTATTGGTCCAAGGTATCTTGTCTGACATGTTGACCCCACGTATTTGGTCCAAGGTATTGATTCTAAGTGGTTTTGGGCCATGGTATTGAGTAAGGCCTAAGACTATAAAAGGAGGAGAAGATCATTAGGCAAAGGTACTCATGAATTGAATATTTAATGAAGAGAAAGATCTAGATTACAGGTTATTGGGTTATGGTGTGCAGCTAGGTCTGAATCAAGGATGAACCTGAGCGCTTGATGAGGATAAGTTCTATTTATGGGTCAAGATCTTAAGGCCTGAAGAGAAGTATCTTTGTGTGGTTTTTGATATTTTATCTTAATAATTGGCGCATGTCATAATCTGTAAATATGATGATCTGGGTATAATTGATGTCTGAATAATTGTAAAGGTTAAATCATCATTTACACACAGGTTCATTATAGCAAAGGCGCGTGTACATGCCAGTTCAACAATTAAAAAGTGTGTATACGCAGGTTTGCCTTGATACAAGTGCGTATGCACACAGGTTCAACACATTGAAGTAGAGTACACCTCATAAAATATGCTTTAGCTACTTCTAATTGTTGTTGCAATGTTCTGTGTTCTCGCTTGGGTTCCAGTTACTATTATTGTATTCTAGTTACAACATTCAGAGAATTGATTGTTTGATTCAGTTTTGTTTGGTGCAAAGGAGATTGGTTGATGTAGATATGTTTGACGTTTGATTGATGTTATTGATGGATCCAATCTGAAAATTTATGAAACATGGTCCCTGGAAGAAAAGAGAAGGTTGTATCCTTCTGTAGGTCAGCACCTAAATACTAGTACATCAGCTAGTACAAGAGCTAGGGGGTTGCAGCTCCCTTCCAGGAGAAGCTGGAGAACGAGAGAATGTTGTAGCCCTCTGCAAGTAGAAGCCTACATACTGGTATAAGACTACACCAATACAAAATATTGTAAAAAGAAGTTTCTTATTAAAAGAAAGATAGAGACGATTGCAGCAGGTGGTTTCACCCACATTGGGTTTCCACCTTATATCTTGTGTTCATGTGTATGACTGTCTGTTTTGTTTTTATTGCTCCTGGTTATTATTTATATGGTTATGATGCACAGATTAAAGATAACCATATGAAGAATTAACTAAATAATAATCTTACATGGTATACGCTAGTTTCCTTATATATAGTTGTGTATACCCACAAGTTTCATTAATTGAAGTAGTGTATATGAATCAGAATAAGGAAATGAAATATAATTGACTTGATAATACTGATTCACCACCACCCCCCCCCCCTCTCAGTATTATTTCCAACAATTTGTATCAGAGCAGGTCCTTCAGAAGAAGCTTGATCGCTTGAAGGAAGATCTATCATCATGAGTAACTACGAAAGAGAGGGATCCATTAGACATCCAATCTTTGATGGGAGCAACTTCATTTATTGGAAGGTAAGAACCACAACCTATCTTCAATCTCTTGGAATAGATGTTTGGGAAATCGTGGAAGGAGGATATACATTTCCATCAGCAATTCCTACAGATACGGTAGGTAAAAAGCAATATGAAACTAATGCCAAGGTTTTCAACACATTATTGGGAAGTATGTCACAATCAGAATTTGTCAAGGTTATGCAATTCAAAACCGCCAAAGAAATATGGGACAAGATCGTTCCAAGCTATGAAGGAGACAATTAGGTCAAACGTGCAAAACTACAATCTCTCATAATTCAATATGAAACTCTCAAAATGCACAATGATGAAAGTATAGCTCATTACTTCCTATGTATAGATGAGATTGTTAATCGCATGAAAAAATTGGGTGAAGAGATAAAAGAAGTTACTTTAGTTGAAAGGGTTTTAAGATCCTTGTCTTCTAAGTTTGAATCAAAAGTTTCTGCCATAGAAGAAAAGTGGGATCTTCAGAGTATTACTATGACACAACTGCACGGAATCCTAACTGCTGTCGAAATGAGAAAAGGTGGTCCATCAGATATGAGAGAAGCTGCGTTCAAGGCTTCAGGAAAAGAAGAACTCAATGAATTGGGACATATTTCAGGAGGAGAGGAAGAAGCAAACTTTGTCAAGAACCTTCAACAGGGTTCTGGAAGATTCAAAGGTAAACTACCTTTCAAATGTCTTGCTTGTGGAAGAGTTGGTCATTATGCTGCGAAATGTCCTCACAAGGATAAGCTTGATAAAGGTAAGGAATCAACAAAATGGAATAGAAAACAAAGTGTAAGTAAGAAGAGCTACTATACACATGAAGATAGAGATGGTTTATCAAATAGTGATGAAGATGAAAATAGTAATGATTATAGACTTCTGATGGCTCTTGAAGATGGTAATTTCTTGGATGCTTTAGATGAAGATGGTCTTTATGAAGAAATATCTAAACTTAAAATTTGTTTAGAAGAAAAGAATATGATTATAGATACTCTGACATTCCCTCTTGTTGAAAGGGAAAAACATAATGAAAAATTAGAATGTGAAATTGTGGGTCTAAGAAAGGATATTGAGAAAACAAAAGCTCTCAATCTTAGATTTGCTAAAGGATCAGAGACCCTAAATGAAATTATCAAAGTGCAATGTTCTCCTATGATAAAGACAGGTCTTGGATATACTGAAGAAGCACAGAAACTGTCCACCTCCACTAAAAGCTATCTTGATGTAGTAAAGAGCAGTGAACAGTTTGACAATCGTTAGCAAAGGCGTAAAGCAGATCACTAAGTAAATCGGGGTCAATCTACTTCAAGGATGAACAAAAGCTACAACCAACCTCAAGTAAATCTTACTCAGTTTGCTTCAAGAATGAATGTCAATGGAAACAACAATCACCAAGTCAATAGGTTCAATAATCGCAGGAATTTCTTTAATGGCCAATGTTTTTCATGTCATAACTTTGGACACAAAGCTGCTCAATGTGTTGCTTACAAGACCATCATGACTAGAGAAGCACGAAATCAAAAGAATGTGATAGGGATCATGAAAAGGACCTACAATAACTTTTCGCTTCTTGAAAATGAAATAGAATGCTCTATCTATAACAACTTCGGTCATGAAGATTTTGAATGCAGGAGAAAATTTCGGCAAACATCGTAGAAGGAGCAAACTTCATTGGGTCCCAAAACTTGGAAAAAGAAAGAACTGCAAACAGAAAGATGTGGTATAGCCTTATATGCAGAAGGGCAAGAAAATCAGTGGTACATTGATAGTGGATGCTCGAAACACATGACAGGTGATAAGGAAAAACTTCAGTCATATAATGCCTTAGAAAAGGAAAATAAGGTCTCATTTGGAAATGACACTCCTGCTATCATAAAAGGTAAAGGTTTTGTTCTCTTAAAAGAAAAGGCTAAAGCTGGGAATGTTATGTATGTTGATGGTCTAAACCATAATGTATTGAGTGTTAGTCAAATGTGCGATCAAGGAAATGAGGTAGCATTTCGATGAAATGGATGTGTTGTTCGTGAGCTTGATAAAGGAGAAACAGTGATCAAAGGTATAAGAACTCCAAACAACCTATACATACTCAAGGGAGGACAACAACAACGCTACTTAAGCAAAAATGATGAACACTGGTTATGGCACAGAAGATTGGGGCATCTAAGCTTCTCTCAAATAAGAAAAGCATGCAGATTCTAGGCTATTCATGATCTTCCTGATATCAGCATTCCAAAAAATAAAATATGCAAATCATGTCAATTTGGTAAGCAAACCAGGGCTCATTTCCCTGAGAAGGAAGGATCAGCTAGCAAGCCTCTTGAACTTGTTCATACTGATTTACGTGGTCCATCAACGAAAAAGTCACCTCGCTAAGAAGAATACTTTATATTGTTCATTTATGACTTTTCCAGAATGTGTTGGATAGGTATTCTAAAACATAAATATGAAGCATTTTAAAATTTCAAAGCCTTCAAAGTGTTGGTTGAAAATGAATCAAATCACAAAATCAAATGCCTCAGGTCTGATCGAGGAGGGGGATTTACCTCAGATGAATTCTTCGACTTTTGTGAAGAACATGGAATAAAAAGGGAATTCTCTACCATAAGGACTCCTCAGCAAAATGGAGTGGTAGAAAGGATGAATAGAACTATTCAACAAATGGCTCATGCATGCTAGATGAATCTAGAACTCCTGCAACCTTTTGGGTTGAAGCTGCATTTGCTGTTGTCACTATTCTCAACAAAAAAAATGTTCGGGTAAATAGCACTCAAACTCCACATGAAATTTGGTATGGTAAGACTCCTACTATAAAATACTTCAAAGTTTTTGGAAGCAAATGTTACATCAAAAGGATTGATGAAAAACTTGGCAAGTTTGAACCTAGAGCAGATGAAGGCATTCTCCTTAGTTACTCTTCCCGAAGTAAAGGATATAAGTGTTATAATATAATACTAGGGAAAATTGTTGAAAGATTGATGTTGTGGTTGATGAAGCAGGCCAAAATCCAAAGCAGGTAAAAACCGAAGATTATGAAGAAGATGAGGATTATCCTTCCACACCAAATGAGACTAATTCTGAAGAAACCAATGAAGAACCAGGAGAACAAATAACGGTAGAAGAAAAGACTCCATCCAGGTATGTTCAGAGAAATCATCCAGAGACTCATTTTTTGGGATAGAAAGAGGCAGGGGTGAAGACAAGAAGAACTATTACAGAAGCTTCAAGCTATCTAGCATTGATATCCACCATCAAACCTCAAAATGTACATGAAGCATGCAAAGATGAATGTTGGGTCAAGGCCATGAATGAAGAGCCTGAGAAAATTGAAAAGAATAATACTTGGGAATTAGTTCCTAGACATCATGATATGAATATCATTGGAACCAATCACATATTCAAAAACAGGCTGAATGAAAATGGAGAAGTTATTAGAAACAAGGCTAGACTTGTCTGTAAAGGATATGCTCAACAAGAAGGTATAGATTTTGAAAAAAAATTTGCACCTGTTGCTAGACTTGAATCCATAAGAATGTTCCTTTTTATTTCTAGCTTTTAGAACTTCAAAGTATACCAAATGGATGTAAAATCTGCCTTTCTTAATGGAGACTTAGAAGAAGAAGTATATATTGAGCAACCAGATGGATTCATTCTTGGAAATGATCCAAAACTTGTATGCAGACTCAGAAAAGCTCTCTATGGTCTAAAACAAGATCCAAGGGCCTGGTATTACCATCTTGACAAATACCTCCATCAACAAGGTTTTTCAAAAGGATCAGTTGATAGCAATTTATATACAAAGATTGACAATGATAAATTGACAATAATTGTTGTGTATGTTGATGATATCATTTTTGGTAGCAATGAAGAAGCCATGAGTCAAAACTTTGCTTTGGTAACGCAGAAAGAATTTGAAATGTTCCTACTTGGTGAACTCACATATTTTCTTAGTTTACAAGTTCAACAAAATAAAGATGGTATTTTTCTATCACAAACCAAGTATCTCAAGCAGATCTTGAAAAAATATGGCATGGAAGATTCTAAACCAATATGTACCCCTATGGTAACAAGATGCAGTTTTAGTTCAAATGATGAATCAATAGCAGTACATCAACCAATCTATAGATCCATGATTGGCATTCTGCTTTATCTAACAGGTACCCGACCAGACATCATGCATGCAGTGGGAATATTTGGAAGATTTCAAGCAAATCCAAAGGAATCACACTTGAAGCAGTCAAAAGGATTTTCAAATATCTTCAAGGAAAACAGAACTTTGGTTTATGGTATCCTAAGGATACAGATCTTACATTTCATGCATATACAGATGCAGATTGGGTAGGAAGCGTGGATGACAGAAAAAGCACTAGTGGTGGTGCATTTTATATGGGTTCCAGATTAGTGTCTTGGTTTAGCAAGAAACAAAGTTCAATTGCATTATCTACAGCTGAAGCAGAATATGTGGCTGTTGCATCTTGCTGCACACAACTCCTTTGGATGATGCAAACATTGCAAGACATTCAGATTACATGTACTCCACCTATCTCCATTCTATGTAATAATACAAGTGCAATCAGTATTTCAAAGAATCTAGTCATGCATTCCAAGACCAAGCACATACCTATCAAATATCATTTTCTCCGTGAACAAGTGCTTTAATAAAAGGTCAAATTTGAGTACGTTCCCTCCAAAGAATAGGTTGCTAATATATTCACCAAACCACTGCCCATAGAGACATCTGAATATCTCAAACAGAAGCTAGGAGTAGTTGATGCATCATCATGTTGTTGAAACTTATTTGTTTCAGAGAAAAGTGGTTGTACACGAGTTTCATGAAGCGTATCTGCGTACACATGCCAGTTTCTGTGGATACAGTTGCGTATATGTTGGTTTGAAGAAAAATAATGGGCCAGACTTAGGATGAAAAGGGTCTAATATGGGTCTGATAGTGATCATCTGGCATAGGTTCAGGGGGAGCATATACTTCTAATAATGTATTGTTGGCACTATCTTAGAATATCTTGGTACAAATTCACAGATTCAGGTGGAACAGGTGTAGAGGGAGATCATGGTTGCTTATTTGAATGGTGATTGATAGTTGCTAATAACTATCATAGTCGTGTTTTATATATTTTGTCTCTATGTCATGTATATCGTTTATTATCAAGGTCATGAAACGACCTATTTTGTGTCCCCACTATGCATGGGATGGATGACGTAATGTTCTTGTTTTGTCATGTATAAACATTTGGTATATCCCCACTTGGTTGGGTGGATGGGTTAATCTTGGTATATCCCCACTTGGTTGGGAGATGGATGTATGTATGAGTCTTTGGTGATAGGAAGGGCATTTATGATGTATAGAGTCATGTTCTTCTTGTAGAACATCTTTTTGCAGACCTTGCTTGCGGTCAAGGGGAGGATGGGCAACACACTTCAACATATCAGAGAATTCAACATGTACTCAGGGGGAGCATAACCCTTTGCCCTTGATGACAAAGGGGGAGAGTGACTTGGGGTTGCCATCAAGTCCAAAGGGGGAGATTGTTGGCATTATGACACATATTTGGGACTATGATACAAATGTTATCCTTGATGGCAACTCTCATAGATGACAGATCACAGTTCAGGCTCACAGAATGAAGAAAGAGAGTTATACGCAGGTTTCCATTGACCAAGCCACATGTACACGCGGGTTCACAGACCAAAAGGCATGTATGGCGTACACATGCACTTTCACAAAATGAAAGGTATGTACATGTTGGAAAACTTGGTTTTGGTCTGTGGTATTTGGTCCATGGTATTGTGATCCATGGTATTGGTCTAAGGTATCTTGTCCGACGTGTTGACCCTAGGTATTTGGTCCAAGGTATTGATTCTAAGTGGTTTTGGACCATGGTATTGAGTAAGGCCTAAGACTATAAAAGGAGGAGAAGATCATTAGGCAATGGTACTCATGAATTGAATATTTAATGAATAGCAAGATCTAGATTACAGGTTATTGGGTTATGGTGCATAGCTGGATCTGAATCAATGATGAACCTGAGCGCTTGATGAAGGATAAGTTCTATTTATGGGTCAAGATATTAAGGCTTGAAGAGAAGTATCTCTATGTGGTTTTTGATCTTTAATCTTAATAATTGGTGCATGTCGTAATCTGTAAATATGATGATCTGGGTATAGCTGATGTCTGAATAATTGTAAAGGTTGTTAAATCATCACTGACACGCAGGTTCATTATAGCAAAGGCGCGTGTACATGTCAGTTCGACAATTAAAAAGTGCATATATGTAGGTTTTCCTTGATACAAGTGCGTATGCACACAGGTTTGTCACATTGAAGTAGCGTACACCTCATAGAATATGCTTTAGCTACTTCTAATTATTGTTGCAGTGTTTTGGGTTCTGGCTTGGGTTTTGGTTACTGTTCTGTATTCTAGTTACATCATTCAGAGAAGTGATTGTTTGATTTAGTTTTGGTTGGTGCAAAGGAGATTGGTTGATGTAGATATATTTGACGTTTGATTAATGTTATTGATGGATCCAATTTGAAAATTTATGAAACGTGGTCCCTGGAAGAAAAGAGAAGGTTGTAGCTTTCTATAGGTTAACACCTATGTACTAGTACATCAGCTAGTACAAGAGCTAGGGGGTCGTAAATCCCTTTTAGGAGAAGATAGAGAATGAGAGAAGGTTGTAGCCTTCAGCAGGTAGAAGCCTGCACACTAGTATAAGAATGCACCAATACAAAATATTGTAAAAAGAAGTTTCTTATTAAAAGAAAGATAAAGACAATTGCAGTAGGTGGTTTTCACCCACATTGGTTTCCACCTTATATCTTGTGTTCATGTGTGTGACTGCCTGTTTTGTTTTTACTACTCCTGGTTATTGTTTATATGGTTCTGATGCATAGATTAAAGATCAACATATGAATAATTAACTAAATTATAAGCTTATAGGGTATACGCTAGTTTCCTTATGTACAGTTGCGTATACACGTAAGTTTCATTAATTGAAGTAGTGTATATGAATCAGAATATGAAAATGAAATATTATTGACTTGATAATACTGATTCACCCCCTCCCCCTTCTCAATATTATTTCCAACATATATCGGGTTGTCAAATTTGGCCAACTCCTACACCAAGGCAAGTGACTCACTAGGGACCATGTTCAGCAAAAATTTCCTCACCTCATGGACGCTATGCACACAATGGGGACCATTACTTCCTAAGGGGGGAGGAACGATCTAGGTGGATATTGGTGGCCACCCACCTATCCCACCTAGACCTCCAATCAGTTTCATTTGTTACCTTGCTTATTTCAGTAGTTACTATTTTTAGCATCTTTTTGGGTCCTGAACTTTGTAGAAAATCTTGTAGATTCAAATCTCATGAAATTTTCTAAAGCACAGGACATGAATCTACTTCTACTTTCAACCAAAGGAAGCCAATAGATTGATGAAAATAATAAGAACAAGAAGAAGATAAACCAATGGCACATAACACAAGATGTATCTAGGGAAAGCCACTGCTCAAAACCCCGTTATTTGTATTGCATATATCAAAAATATGAGTAAAGATACATTTAATCTTGTTATCACTAGAACAATTCCGCACAAGTATGCTCAACTCTCTTAGCTCACAAGCAAGATCTTGGCCAACACTTAGCCAATTCTGTAGCACTCCAAGCCCCTATTTCCTTGCGCAATTCCTATGGTTGAATAACTCATATTAATGGGAATCCAATGCATCCAAAATTGCGCAATCCGAACTAGGTTCAGTTCCTGATTGCATGCATGATCTATACAACTCAGTAAATCATACAACTGATTGTACATTGTCCCTGCACTTTAGTCTCAACTGAGTGTTTCTCTAAACTGACATGCATGAATTTCTCATGACGAGATCTTCATTTAACTAGAGTAGCACAAGTGGATGCATTAGTGCACCCACTGATGGTTAGTCCTCTATTAGTTCCCAAAATAATTTAGAACTAATTTAACTGAACTTAACTCAATAAACTAAGTGATCTAATTTCAAACTCAATTTGAACTCATATTGTACCCCTAAAACTTAGGGAGAGCATAGACATGACTACAGAAAGACTTTCGACTCGAAATTCCTAAGCTAATTAAGTTAATTAAGCTTAATTAACTATTTACAAGTTTCTATTGAATAGAATTCAATTTTAATTCTCAGTTTAATTCAAGGACAAATTAAACTGGAATTTCTTGTTGCCATTTCTCAACAAACTTCCGGAGTTGTTTTGACCCCCTAAATGGCGTTTTTTTTGAGGTTTGTTTCAAGCCCATAGACAGAGGTAGGGGCCTACGGAAAATCTTGTAGTACTCTGAGAGACCTTTCCAACAAGGTATTGTACGTTCCAAATGGAGATAATATGACCAATTTATGACCATGGAAGTTGGTTGCCCAACTAACCCCAACGGGGCCCATGGACTCTTCGTGTTACATCTCCTAGGGTTAGGGTTTTGGTTGTTTAGGGTTTTATCATGTTTTTCAATAATAAATAGGCTCTTGAGCCTCATTGTAACATAGTTCAAAGGCATGTAGCCACCACATATCTTCTTAGAGATAAGCTACCATCGACTAAGTTAGTATTATTTCCATTATGTTTGTAAGCATATTTCAGTATTTGATATTAATGAAATGAATTGTTGTTTCTATTGCACATTTGTATTTATGGTTATCTCTGTAATTTGTTGTGTTCCTATTTAAACTCGGATCAATCACCCTCTCCTAAAATTTGATCAATTATGTTTCCATTTCAAATAAATCAACAGATTCCACTGCAAGTGATTATGCTTACAGATGGATGGAACAAAAGAATTCGTTTAGATTCAACTGAATTTGGTAACTATGGTTTATTTCACATATATAGATATCCATAACCAAATTAGAGATACTTTTTCAAAACCTTTAAACATGCAATCTGCAATCAACCATATCTCTTTCACTTATTAATAGTGAAGATTCCTCTTTCTAATACATGGTGGATGCATAAGCTTCCTAATTGAATTTGATCCTTTGTGTTTTCTTCAAAATTGAAATTTTGAACTCCACACTCCCTTGCACTCTAAGACAAGTTGCATTGCAACATAACTCCTAGTTGAGAAAAAAAAATTCCTCCATTGGCCACTTAACCCACGCCTTGAGTCTAAGCCTAATCACTATTGAACTATGGACTATATGGGCTGCAACCTCAAACTTAAACTTGGGTGGAAAAAAATCCAAAATGGAAAACCTAAATGTTATACAAGACAACATTACAACATGGGTTGAGGGGACTTATACTAGCAATAGACTTGGAATAATGCTTACAATAGTATATAGGTAGGATTGGGTTGTTGGAGTTTTGTTGAGGGATTTTCTCAACAATATTCTCCTTGTTTAGAACTTGTTGGATCTCATAAGCACTATTTATGTGGCATGTATCTAGGATTTGTAGTTGAATAATACAAATTGGTTTGAGTAAATTTGTGCACCATGTCTGCTCCTCTAATTTCTAGTTTAGTATCGGATTATGTATGGGCTTAACTCCCTCAACAGAGGGCCCAGGAAGATGGAAGAGACCTAAAAGATTTATTCTATGTACATAAATAGGATAGTGTGTGACTTTTTAGATTTCATCTGCGTGAAATTTATTTCCTTGTGCTTGTGTGTTTGGTTTGACTCCATTGCAGATAGCGATGAATTAAGAATCCTGTAGAATAGAGTGGGTGTGTAATGTGGAAACACATCGCTCTTCCTTTGCATGAGAGCAGATCAGTTACTGGCTCAATTTATCCATGTTTGAAACTCACAACAATTGATAACTATCGTTTTGGAAGCGTTTTAGTAGGAACCAGTCTTGGATGTAGTTGCAAAATCGTGTTTGACTATCAATGCATAATACAACATTGAGAAGGAAGAAGTTATTGTTCAAAGTCCCTGGAGTCTTACCGAGAGTTTTTTTTTTTTTTTCATTTCACTTTTTCTCTATATTTGAATGCATGGAATGGTTAGGTGAGGACATACCCTATTGCTCTACAACAAAAATCCTCTTCTTCATTTTTTTTTTCAAATTTCTTCTCAGGAAGATGTATTGGCTGGGTGGATTACTAAAACTCTAGCAGTGTTAAGAGGGTGCTATACTTGGAAGAAAATTGGTACAAAATATTTATATTCTTTAACAAATTTCTACAGTTTGAAAGTGGTTGTTTGTTGCAGTAAAATTTCTTTTGTGCTAATTGACTGGTGTAGAAAGTGATCATGTAAATTTTTAATGGGTCTATGAAGGAAGATTTGTTTGACCATTCATTTCAACAACACCATTCTAAACTCACCACCAAAATTTCCAATATTCATTGGATTTGTATTTTGTTCCATCTCAGTATATACTATAGCTATGCATGCATGTGAGAGTAATTATTATGTCGGCCGCAAAACAATGATCCAAAGGTTCACTTTCCTTAGTCATGTAATGGATTATTGAAGGATTTGTAGGAAAAAATGTAATCAGACGACATGATGCATTCTTAAATATAGTCTTCACATAGCCTCTCATACTTTTTATAGCTATCAATGATATATGTTATATTTTAACTATCTATATTTTGTTTTCAAAAGTGTAAAACTAATTATTGAACAATGTTGCATAATTCAAATTAGTGGCTCTCGATGTTCTTCAGTGTTGAGAGAACATTACGCTAATTTACTTATATGAATTTCTTAGACGTTGATGAATCTTGTTGTTCTTCGGGCTTCAAGAGCATCAGTTACACGTTACTATTATGAGATCCATGTGTGTGAGAAAGGTCAGTTGCATAATTGGCTGATGGCTACACTTACCCAGAAAATTCACCTATACAACTATCAAAAATGCAGTTTGTTGCATTTTGATAGATGTGAGTTTGTCCATAGAGTGGTCTAGTATTGAGATTGTCTTTCAGGAGATCGAGAAGCATCAATTATACAAAGTTCATCAGATATGGTTAGAGGTGGTTATGTCTTAAATGAGTTGAATGGGAAGCTCAAAGATTGTGGTGGTGAAAAGAGCGTTGTCTAGGAGACTTTAGAGTGGAGATAAGTGTTGAGGAAGACCAGTCAGTAAGAGGTGACATATGAATCGTAATTTGTCATTTTTGTATTAATCTTTGTAATAATGTAATGTAAGCATTAAAGGGGGGACTTGGAATAATGCTTACAATAGTATATAAGTCGGATTGGATTGTTGGTTGTTGAAATTTTGTTGAGAGATTTTCTCAACAATATTCTCCTTATTTAAAACATGTTGGATCTTATGAACACTATTTATGTAGGTATCTGGACTTTATACTTTATAGTCGAATAATACAAGTTATTTTGAATGAATATGTGCACCATATATACTTCTCTAATCATTTCTGATTAATAGATGTTGACCGCGCCTTTGTTTATGAAGAGCTCCTCTCACTCGATAAAAGTGCCACTGCTACATTTCTCTATGGGCTCTAGAGTAGAGATTCCTAGAAAAGCCCCCGGCACTATCATATCGATTGTAGGGCCAGAAGATGAATAAGGGGTGAGCGAATGTCATCTTTAAGCCAATCCATTCCCTTCATTGGTGGATGGATCGAAAAATGATTCCGATTGCGGAAGAATATGAAAGAGACTTCCCTTATTATAGTGCACACCCTTCCCTTTCCAATATTCCTCCGTCCAATAGATAGTTAGTTGCTTTTCGGTCACCCTACTATATCCTTCCCTTTCAAATATTCCTCCGTCCAATAGATAGATAGTTGCTTTTCGGTCACCCTACTCTATCCTTCTAAGGTATCTATTGAATAAAGAACCAAAATGATTTTATTGTAAGGGTGGGAAAAAGGATTCGTTTTTAGGATAAACAGCGGAAAAGTGAAAAGTTTACACATAGTCTTGATGTTGTCAGGTCACAAATTTTGACCTCGGTCTCCAATAGCCTGGAACCCGATGGGCCTTTGCTTATGTAGCTAATAGTGATACAGAGTCCTAGGCAGTCCCACCTCATGCTACAGAATCCTAGGCAGTCCCACCTCATGGAGCTCCATGGTCAATAATTGGGAGTCAATGCTCTACGGCTGAGGTTGAGTGTGCCAATGCTCCCTCTGTAACTTCAAAATCGAGGCTTGATTCACATGTATGTGAATCCACGTGCTCCGTCCTCTTCCATGGCCTCTCGCTCTCGCTGTGGTCCTCCCCAGCTTGGCCGTGGTGAAGAATTTGTTTAACGCGGAACAGTTGGTAAGCATTTGTTTAATTAATGCGGAAAAGTAGGTAAAAATTCACATTTAGTTAACGAAAAAGTTGGTAAAATAATGCGAATGTAATGAAATAGTGAATCTAATACAGACAAACTGAGACATGTCCATTAGATTTTCGAGCATATCCATTAGATTTCAAACTTTTAAATAGTGATCTTAATATCTCATGTATGATAGAAATGAAAAATAGGTTATTTCCCTCCACGAGCGAACTGTACACATTTTTTTTAAATAAAAAATGTGGAAATGGCGTGTGGGAGAGCATATTCATATTCACATTAATACTGTATATTAATATATATTATATTAAAAATAATTATATTAAAAATATTAGTGTGATTAATATATAATTGAATGTTTTATAACTAATAAAAATTAATTAGAAAAAAAAGTTATGAGATAATTTTAAATATTTAAATAAATGTTATAAATAATAATGAAGAATTTATTAAAAATAAAATTGAAATAATCTCAAATCTCTTGGTGAGCCAGAAACGACCTAACACAAATGTAATTTTCTAAATTTATTAAAAATCAATACAATCTAACAAATTTTTTAATACATTATAATTTTAATAAACATTAAAATTAAACATATTCTCTTTAAAATCAATTTAAACTCATCAAAAAAATCTTCTGTCCATTAAAATAAAAAACCTTCCATACTAACTACATGATATTTCTAACTATTTATCGACTTCACACAAATAGCTCATGCGGATTAGATGACGAGGATTATGAACCATGTCGTGTAACATGGCAATACCAATTTCTAGTAGTGTGTATGATTTTCGGTTTTGGCCTGACCGAGCGATGACAACAACGATGACTAAATTATTAAAGTCAGATGACATCTCTTTTCATCACCCCTTTTACAGGGACAACGGGATATAGCCAAGACGGTTGGAATTTCAAAATAGAGTTATTGGCTAAATTTGATGGTTTTTACATTTTTGTGTGTTTTTTAATATCAAATAAAAATTTTGATAATTTTGTAATTCTAAGACAATCAAATTTCCTGTCAAATTCCAATGGAGATGCATAGAAAATAGTTGTAACAATAACAGGTGGCAGTAAAACACATGCAACTCTGGGATCTGTAGAGATTTGGGTCCAATGCTCAACCAACAAAGAAGGAATGAAGAATTTGTTCTCACTAAGTTGTTGATTATGGATGTTTAATGCAAAGAAATCTCTGACAATGCTGTCCAGTTTTGAACATTGCAACTTCACCAAAACTGAAAGTCGATGGGGGGCATGTTATTATTTTTTGGGTTAAATAGTGGAAAATTTATCAGAATTTAGTTGTCAAATTAATAATAATAATTATTATTAGCTATTATCTGAGAATGTAGGCAGATGAGAATATCTATGTTACTTGAAATTAAGCTTCTGGTGGTTCATAATAAGACAGGCTTTGATTTTTACGAGGTACATTTGAGTCTGAGCCATTATCCTGTTTCCTAAACCAACTTTTACCCAAACAAACAGAAACATAAATAGTTTTAGAACTGATCTAAACAGAGACAGTTTTAGAACTGACCTCAATGTTGAAATCTAATTTCAACTGCGCACCTCAAAACCACCGCAACAAAACCACAAACCATCTTGATGCCTATCGGATCGCTTTTGCGTGAAGGCAGTTTTCATACACAAGAGCCGGATACAATATAGTGTTGACGCGTGGCTCTCCCCATACGTCATCATCTCTGACATATCGGGACGTAAAGTTCAACATAAAAGTGGCTCCCGATATCTCCGTCCGCCGTCCGATCTGCTCCATCAATCTCCACCATAGATTGTCTCCGTCCGATCTGCTCCATCAATCTCCACCATAGATTGTCTCAACCTGCATACGGCCAACATTAAAAGCTTGGAATGGAGTAAAATTAAGTTTTATTTTGACCATACTGGCATTAAAGAATTGTCATATGTGTAGGTGGATTTTTAATTTTTAAAGAATTGTCATATGCGTAGGTGGATTTTTAATTTTTTGTTTACGGCATGTATGGGCGTGGATTAAAATAGGCATGGGCATATGTAAATGTTCTTAAATTTTAATTTTTTTTACGGGAGTATGGTCATGTACGCAACGTAATTTTTTTTGGTGTTGTGGTTGCATAGTCATAGTATGTTTATTTTTTTTGTTGACCATAATTAAAAAAATGAAAAACGCAACCAGAGGAAGCTTGTATAAAAGAAACCATGAATTGTTTCACACAGCAGTGAAAAGGGAACAGTAAGTTTTGGTGAATTTGTAGTTTTTCACACAGCAGTGTGTTGATCATTTTATTTCTTTTACAGCAGTAAGTCTTTGTAATCTTTGTTTTCACACAACAGTGAATGTAAATGAAATTTTTACACACAGTGGTATAAAATTTCAAAAGAGACAGAGTAATTTTGTTGAAATGTTTTGGTGAATCCCTCTGAGTGAAAGAGGATGAATATGTATCAGTGAATTTATTTTAATGAATAGAAAGTCTTTTATGGTGGTGCAATACTCTGTTGTTCAGTAAATTCTTTTAAGCTTCCCTGTGCACAAAAAAATTCTGGAGTAAAGGAAACAGAGCATTGCTTCTGTGTGCTTGAATTCTGTGTTTTTAGGATTTTGCCTGAAAAATCCCAACACTCAACGGAGACAGTTTTAGAACGGAGCTAAGCCCAAAGCATGTCACCAACTTACTTCAAATTATATAATTATATATAGAATTTCAAAATTACATCTCAGAAAAGAAGGAAATAGGGAAATTAATGTTTCAAAAAATATATATTAAACAATGGCAGTGGCATATCCTCCGCATGGAGAAAGGCGCAACCCATGACAGTTTGTGAGACGATGGTAGATAAGGTTGGCAATACTCTTCTGGGGGTCGGGTCGCATCTTGTTTATGAAAACATAGTATGTTGCTGCCTCGGGCTCTCTAAACTCCTCCATGTTATCACTTAGTAGATTCTTGTTGTCGGATCAGATGCGAAGAGGACACCACAGCTACTTAATAGCTTCTTGTAGTCGGATCAAATACGAAGAGATCGCCATGGCTGAGAGTAATTGCAGAAGACATTGGTGGGTAGAGCAGATGAGATTATAAATGCGCAAAGAGGAAATGAGAATATAAATGTGTAAAGACTCAGATGGCTTTAAGCTTATTGAAGGGTCATAAAAATAATTGTGTGGTAGCTGTGACTGATCTATGAATATGAGGCGAGTTGCTGCATATCTTTACATGCAGGTGGGTTCAGCCTTTTTTCTTTAAAGTCATCAAATGATGACTGTGGCTTTAATCTTTATTGAAAAGTCATAAAGTAATTCAGTATGACAGCTATGGCAGGTCTGTGAATTTAGCCTTTTCAAAAGGTCATAAGAGTATGTCTATGGCTTGAATCTTAATAGTAGTAAAAATAATTCAGTGCGACAGGTATGGCCGGTCCGTGAATATGACGCAAATTGTCACAAAGACAAAAATGAAAAATAAGAAGACTGGCAAATGACACATGTTGAGGAATGATGTTGAGATTATTAATTAAAACCAATGATATTGGTTGACCAATGTTGCAGGTTGAACTGCATTATAAACTTTTTCTACCTCTTTAACATAAATATAGGGTTTAATTAACATAAATATAGGGTTTAATTTTCAAATTAAGATTAAAATTTAAATATAGTTTAATGTATCATTGTTTATGGGGTTTTAGATAAATGGTAGTTGTGTTGTTATGCGTTGTGCTATTAGTTTAATTTTTCACTTTATTTCTGCTTTATTTTTTTACATGATTATGATATAGTCTCACCACTACCAAATTTACAAAAAATAAAAATGTATTAATGTTAATTCATATATTAATGATCTCTATTACATAAAAACTTTATCTCATGTTTTTAATATAAATATAGAGTTAAATTTTCAAATTAAAATTTTATCAAAATTAACCGTAGATTAATGTACTATTAATAATATCAATGTCAATTCATATATCAATGGGTATATACGTTAAATGTGAATGGTTGAAATAGTGTGAATTAAAAATCTCAACAACCAACACAATGGATAAAGACAAACATAGATCTATTTTAACTAGAGATCTAGCAAAAGACGAGAGATCAAATCTCTTGGGATGCAAAGTTTTTTAGAGTGCAAAACTTGAAGAAAAAGTTTCCATCTCTACAACTTTGATTCTTCAGAAGCTTTATAGATTTGTTTTAGACACACACACACATATAAACCATTTATAAGTTTTCATTGTTTAAGTTGCATTTTTTTAATGTATAAAATGAATTCAACATCTTCAAATTTTACTAGGGCATAGAATAATGAGTCTCTATTTATGGTTGAGAGCGAGAGAGAAACACTTCTTAGTATGCCCACTAAGAGTGAGATTATTGAAGTTATATATAAACCACTTGTAATCTTTGATTGTTTAAGTTTTTTTAATGTGTAAAATGAATTCAACATTTTCAAATTTTAATAGGGCATAGAATAATGAGTCTCTATTTATGGTTGAGAATGAGAGTGAAACACTTCTTAGTATGGCCACTAAGAGTGAGGTTATTGAAGTTTTATAATACTTTTAATTAAACAAACTAAACACTTTTTTTATGATATCCCATATGAAATATTTTATTTTATTTATGGTTGAGAGTGAGAGTGAAATATTTTTACCACTTCTCCTTAGTATGACCACGAGATTATTGATTTCTATAATACATTTAATTAAACAAACTACACACTTATATTCGTTTTTGTTTTCTTATTATATCCACATGAAATATTTTATTTATGGTTGAGATTATTGATGTTTTATGACACTTTTAATTAAAAAAACCAAACATGTATATTCATTTTTATTTATTTATTAAATCTTATATATTTTTTAAACTTTTATTTAAAGAATATATATATTATATATATATATATATATATATATATATATATATATATATATATATATATCGAGAGAGAGAGAGAGAGAGAGAGAGAGAGAGAGAGGGGAACACATGTCAACTCCAAGTTGAGGACCATCATATTGGGTTGTAGAATGACCCTCTTGGCTAATGAAAGCATTGCATCTCCATCATCTTCACCTTTGGAATAGTTCACCAATCAATAAATTCTTCAGATATTTTCTCAATGAGATGATTGTAGGATCAAAATAGTTCGTCTATCTTGAGAAAAATCTTGTGGTATTTATATGTAAATACATTGATTTAATAAAGTACTCAACACATTTATGTGTATGCAAAAAGGTTTTCCTTGTGGTTTGAGATGCCCTACAACCCAATATAGGGGAGATGTGTAGGTGTTTGACATTCGACGTTAGACGAAAACATTTTTAAAATCAATTTTTTAAAATTGTAATTTTGTTTTTATTAATGAAATTAACACAAGTTTCTAAATAATAAAAAAATCATAATATACATAACACATTAAAATATATAACATATAATTAATAGTTATAAATTAAGATCCATTTTACCATCTGTATTAAAATAATTAACCATATTTAAATTTAATTGAAAAACACATACAAGTTAACAATGGATATCCAACCCCACTTTAACATGGATATTATTAAATTGTAAAGAGGCTTTGTTACGTACCAGGGATTATCAATACTAATGGACCTCTAAATTGTTTATATTTGAAGGCCCATTTGATCATTACTAGGCACTTAACATATGTATTTGACCCCCTTACTTGCACATTATAGAGTTAACTCGTAGTATTAATGGATCATTAAAAGTTTGCTTTATCCTTATTTATTATGTGCCCAATATTATTTATTTTTGTAGAATATTGTGAGCAGGGGTTAAATTTGACGGGTGACCCTACCTGTTAAGGAATTTTTTTATGACGTTTTTATTTTTACACTGCCCATCATATGACTTTTAAAATTTATTTGTACACGTTTTATCTAATTTAAAATTGTACAATAAAAGAACAATAGTTGTGAAATAATTTTCAAACCAAAAACATAATGTGCATGATTTCTCGGTTGGATACAACGACCCTTTTGGTGGCTCGCCCAACAACCGACTTTGCAGACAAGAAATTGTGTTCAACCTTATTTCGGACAAAACCCAACAGTCTAATGCTATTTACTGCACAAACCGTTGTTGAAATTCCAGTCCAATTTTTTACAGCAAATACAAAACAAAGCTCAATTTTTTACATAACCCACTACCCAGAATTCAGCTGGTTTAATATCCCACTAAAGACAAATGGATTCAATGCATCAAGCTCTACTGAAATTTCAAACATATAAA